>KK502401.1:5392983-5418818 GCA_000688735.1 Glossina austeni
AGAGGGAGAGGGAGAGAGGGAGAGGGAGAAAGAAAGAGGGAGAGAGGGAGAGGGAGAGGGAGAGAGGGAGAGGGAGAGAAAGAGAGGAAGAGAGAGGGAGTGATTACGCCATTTTAGTGTATTAACTAATCATTGAAAAGTAGATTCGTAAGCGAAACCGATTGAACTCTTTGCCCTTACGAAGCAAAATGTCTCGTTCTAAGGCTAAAGACTAAAACTAAATCGTTAAATAACGTATGCCGTTATCACCAAGAAATACAATACGTTATTAGTGGAAATAAAGATAACATGGTTTGCAAAATTTATTATGAATAGTTTAGAGCGAACTTTTCCTAAAATTATTCAAAGTGAAGATTTTATTTATCTGGCGAATTTTTTTTTTTTTTTTAGATTAACATTCTGTGGTCTTGTCTATGTCTTTTATGATTGCATTCATTTCATCACATACCACACATTATCATACTACTGTTTACACTATCATGCTATCATACAGTTAGAGACATGGCAATATGTAGACAGTAGGTTGGTAACCGCAATGATATTGAGTTGGTTTGGAAAACAAATGCTTTTGGCACCATCATATCAGTTGCTCATGTGAAAAGGTTGCGGTTTCTTGGCGTTGTGACCAGGATGGTCATTTTGAAAATCTTTGAATTTGCATCTCTTGGGGTATGTGTGACTAGGTGTGTATGCGTGTGGCATTGTATGTATGTGTGTGTGTGTGTGTGTGTGTGTGTGTGTGTGTGTGTGTATGTCAGCGCGCATTTAAGCGATAGCGAGTATCTCTTTCTAGTTATGTGTATGTGCGCACTTCAATGATAATGTATATCTATTCCCGGTTGCAGAAATATAAATATATACGTATATCGGTGTGTGTATATGTCATATGCTATCCACCGCAGCAGTTAATTTAAATTTTCCCCTTAAGTGTTGGCAAAAGTCATTTTCAGTATTGCTATGAATTTGCTTGGTTTTTGCAATTAATGCCCCGTTTCTCCATTGTGGGTCAGCAACCTAAGGCTTTTATACACGAACGTAACACGAATGTAACATTAGCTGGAGAAAAAAAAAATTGCTTGAGAGATCTTTATGCAAATGTTGAGGTCATTACATTAATTTACCCAGATAACTGAATATACATACATACATACATACATACATGCATATATTTATATGTACATAAACATTGATACACATATATACATATATATATATATATCGATTAAGTATCCACAAATATGTAATATCCAAATATATATATATATTATATGCACATACATATACACATACGCGCATATATATATATATATATATATATAAATAATTATGTACTTAAGTATACATATATATATACGTGTATTTCTATATATATATATATATATATAGGGATTAGTTGATATTTAATGAACACAACGAAGGGTACTAACATTCACAAATTATCTAACACATATATAGTTAAACTAAATGTTCATTATCGTTACATAATGTGTGGATACTCGATTTAATTTGCGATAAGCATTCTTGTGCAGTTTGATCCTCTCGATGTTGTTATTCTACGGCAAACCATATGAAATTTTATCAAAAGATTTCAAACAACTCATTACAAAAGACGTCAATATATTTAAACTTTAACATATAACGGTAAGTCAGATACACACACACACACACACACACATTCGGTTAAAATGAAAACTAAGTTAAAAAAGCATTCACTTTATCTCTTTTCCATCCTTCATGTCAAATAACAAACAGTATTAATTAATCTCTCTATTGGTTATTTGCTGCCTTTTGCTAACCAACCAATTCTATGCAAATCGAAAGTGTGGAATCATCGCACCACGCTAACAATGATTTCTGATTTTTCGTACTAATGAAGACAAGGAAGAACCTGAAGCAAATTTCAATGAACTAAAATTTATTTTCAAGATAGCACATCAAAAAATGAACGAATCAAAGAGTAAATAAAAATATTATTGCAAAAGATTTGAACGAATCGCATGATACCCGTTCATGTGCAATATATTTTGTTTTCTTTCCTTTTCTTTTCTTTTCTTTTCTTTTCTTTTCTTTTCTTTCCTTTTCTTTACTTTTCTTTTCTTTTCTTTTCTTTTCGTTTCGCCTTTTTCAACGCAACGGATATAGGTAGTGCTGCGAACATCATTCTTCGGTGGTTAAATTTTGTGGCGAAACAGATATCGGAGCGTAGTCCTACGACGTAGATATTCCTTTGGGATATAAAAACTCTTACAAAACCTTGGGTATGCGTCATTTATGCTTGACGTCTTGGTAAGAGCATCAATCTTGATTCTTACGACTGTAGTTTTGAGAATGAGAATGTGTTACGAAGATGAAATAAAGGCTTTGAGGCAGGAAATAAAAACAAATTTATGGATCCACATGATAGGTTCGTGAAAGCTTCCCCCTGAAAATATCAATCAATTGCCAAGAAAAGAGTCAAATTTTAACCAGTCAAAGATTAAATGTCGCTCTAATTGATTCAAAAATCAATATAAAATTCAAGGACAATCAAGTAATTGACTATTGAACCCATATATCACGATCTAAAACGTATAGTGGATCTTTTACACGCAACTATGAATAGTAAATAATAATAATTAACCATGTAATGTAGTAGTGAATGTTACAAACGCTTAGTTATTCGTAATACGCTCTTCCATCGTTTAGTACGTATAAGAAGATAAAGTAATTAAAAAACCACAAATACCCTGAAAAGGGAGAAATAAAATTAATTTCGACTAACATAAATTACTAGAACAGCAATTCAATTACATTTTGAAGGGAAGATATCCCTTTGAATGGTAATTTGGAGTTCTATGGCCAAATGAGAGAACATCTAATGGCACAGAAAAACTTAATGACAATTTCTAAAAAAAAAAAAAAAAAAAAAAAAAAAAAAAAAAAAAAAAAAAAAAAAAAAAAAAAAGAGAAAACACGAAATCAAACGAACAAAATTGTGAGCGTAGAAAACGAGACAAGAATGCTTATCTATCTGCATAAAGCTGTTGTTAAGGTCGCTTTCCGCTCTACGCGTGTCTTCGGTAATTCGATCCTTTCGTCGGTTATGCCACTGCCGCAAACACTGCCACTCCCCTTTGCGCTTTGCTAAACCAACTCGAACTCGAATGAGACAACAGACGCGAATATTTTTCTCGTAACGTTTCGTGCTGCTAATTAAGGAAATGCGAAAATAAAGACCTCCTGGCTGAAAGATTATACGTGAAAAGGACACTCCTTAGCTTCCTCAGTGTGAGCACCCGGCTGGGTGCTACGTCTTCTTACTTAGTTGATATGATAAACTGCTCTCTGTCTGAGGAATTAAGTAAAATACGCAAAAGTTGCCAATCATTTGTAATGTTGCTCTCTACTACAGCGCAATTGGGGTCTGTCGTGCAAGTATTGTTCGTTGGGAAATTGCCGCTTAATCTATTCAATAAATTTTGTTCGATGCAATGTGAATACGCTGCGACCACCATCTCCCCATTTCTTCCCTTCTTTTTCTTCCCCCACTTCTTCTAGGGGACATCTCCTGAGTGATTGGAACGATGATTGCACTACATTGCACTACATTGAGAAAAGGGAAGTAACCGTTAATCGATGCAATTAAGCTTTGAACTGAACCTGAACTGAGATAATTTTCATCATACTTCACTTAGAGCCAAAATCTCTTACCCCTGGGCAAGGAAACGTCTATTTAATATCTCCATACCTAGCTCCCACATTCCGTAGGCATTATAAGGTGCATTCAGTTCTTCTTCGTGCGTGCCACAGGCAATCTTGCGCTTGTATTGTTGGATTGCCATTCAACTTTTCCTCCACGCACTTTCAATCGATATCGAGCAATATCAGGCTTGTCATCGTACTGCAACACCTCTGGTCTCTTCAATACCTCACAAACCTATGGAAAATTCTGAACCTCCATAGTCGAAGTAAAGATACCTGCAAGCAAATGACTTCCATGGCTTTTCTATCAGGAGGTCCCGTCGGCTGAGAGCATTATAGACATAATTTCTTATAATGTTCTTGCAGCGGCACTATTTAGTCCATCTGTACTAGATTTCTTCTCCTCCTGATATTCTTGGACTTGACTTTGCTACGAACTATTACGTTATCCTTTCCCTATTAACTAAATTTCTTCTCCTCCTGATCTTCTTCGGTTTGAGTTTGCTACGAACTATTACGTTNTTATCCTTTCCCTATTTACTAGATTTCTTCTCCTCCTGATCTTCTTCGGTTTGACTTTGCTACGAACTATTACGTTATCCTTTCCCTATTTACTAAACTTCTTCTCCTGATATTCTTGGACTTGATTTTGCTACGAATTATTACGTTATCCTTTTCCTATTGACTAAATTTCTTCTCCTCCTGATATTCTTGGACTTGACTTTGCTACGAACTATTACGTTATCCTTTTCCTATTTACTAAATTTCTTCTCCACCTGATCTTCTTCAGTTTATAAATTTCAAAAGAATTTTTATCTGCCAAACCTAAAGCGTCCAATGAACATGTTACAGCCGTCATAGATATTATGGAAGTTCGCTTCAACGACCGGCCAGGGGAGTGCAAATTGCAAAATAGCGTGAAGAGATGTCTTCAACTTATCGGAGAATATATTTTGAAAATTGCTTTAGAGATGAAATAAATGAAGTGAAAAACAATTGAAAAAATGTCTCATACCATAAATGTTGGAGGAGGAATTGTAACTCATTAAGACGTGTTGCATCAATAGATTACGAAATTTCTGAGAACATCTGGATCGAAATTAAATTTGCAACAGCCAGTTAAGATCTGAGCACGTTTTCTTGCGCCATTCGGTAAATTGCTACAATTTTGTTCTTTTGTTTTTTTATTTTTTTTTTTTCTTCTTCTGCTTTATTAAATATAAGTTTTGCGATGCCCAGTATTTGTAATAATGGTGTCAAGCTGGATTTTTGCCACAATTTTCTGCACAATCTTCATAACATGAATATACTGCTGAGTAACAAAAATTCGATTAACTTGAAAATATTTTCACATTTTTCTTTATATTTTATTTTACAGTTTAAACTTATCTGTAATAATACCAGAGGGAAAAAAGCGCAACCATATATTTGCTGATTTTGTTAAGGCAAATGTGTGTTGGTTCGCTTAACAAGAAAAAAAAACCAAAAAATGGCTTTTAACACCAGCACGAACACGATTTTAGTTACATTTTATACGATCATCTGAAGTCATTTTCAATTCGAGTGTAAAGGCATTGAAAGTATTATACAAATCAATGAGAGATATAAATAATCGGGAGGAAGAATACTTTTAAACCCATCTACCTCAATAAATTGATTAACCCATATATGAAGGAAGCATTCATTCATTTATGGTCTTCGAAATTTAAGCAGCCTCGCTTTCTCGAGTGCTTCCATATTTCCATATTTGTTTTTATACTCCTCCTCCGACCTATAGAAGAACTTTACTTCGCACATAAATGAATTGATTAAAAGTTTCGTAAGGGTCGGATTGCTGCCACAAGACATTCTAGTGTTAAAAAAAATCACATCAAAATAACACACAAAATGCAAAAAAAATTGAGGCAAAAAAATTGAGGCAAAAAAAAAAGCCTACAATAGAACAAAGCCATAAAAGAAAACCTAATGTGGATGAAGGCAACGACAGAAATTGCAATTTAGCTTTTGGAAGATTGCAATTTTATTAGCTGGAAACTTAATCTAAAGATAAAGAACGAAACTCTAAAAATATTTGGTTTAGATAAAGCCTTTACATAAATATGCATATATTTACCTCTATATATATACATATGTATATATATATAGAAGCCTTTTGTTTTAACCTTAAGTACTCATCGGTAATTATTGTTAACTGTATCTCTCCTGGGAAGTCATTGCTATTATGCTTACCGGATATACTATAGAAATTTCCGTCGTACAGGCTTTACTGCCTTTTCTTTTTATATCTTCTTCATCTTCTCCTAGAGGCCAAACAATTTACTTATTTAAATATATACATACATACGATACTTTATCTGTAATTGGGTAAAACTCAATTATATCAGCAGCTTTGCTTAATTACAGCACTGGGCATATATGTGCGTATATGTCTAATGCAAAAATTGATAAAAAAAAAAAAGTTGATGCCAAGAATTTCTACAGTAAACAATGGCCTGAATTAATGAATGAACTTATTCCGTTAACGGATCTTATTGAGATAATTTATATCTTCATGGATAGGTACACTTGATCAGCGTAAAACAATATAATATTTCTAAAGCGTCAGATTCTCGATACACGAAATGTGAGAAACAAAAACTAGAAAATGTAACATTTTTATCAATCTTTCTAAGCCAGGTGTCATCTCTGATAATGATCTCTGATCATTACTTGAGAAATATTTCCATCCAGTTGAAATCAATAAATCAATGAATCACACTTTTCTCGCATGCTGGGAGGCCGGCCGATCACTTCTCTTTCACAAAATATGTAAAATCAATGCACGCTATGAGTTAAAAGTTACAGTTCTTAAGAGCGAACAGTCAAATAGTCGTGAAAAGGAATGGATAAGCAAATGGACGTATTGACAGATAGATGGATCATATAATTTGCACTTTCTGGCTTTTAGTTTCAAACTTAGCTAACTTAAGTAAAATTACAGATATTTAGGCTCTGAGCCTGCCCAAGGGGGGTCAAAATTTCCATATATGTCCGGGAAGACGAAGGATAACAAAGCTTAGGAAGTTTTCATAAGGTTTCTCATTGGTAAAAATTTATGAATCGATTTAGGCATCCGTCCCTCCGTCCGTCCGTCCTTCTACTTTTGAAATAAATAACTAAAACGAAGTTAGAAAGTCATTCATAAGTCATAAGAATAAATGTAATTTGAACTTAAAATCAACTCCTTACTAGCCAACAATAACAATAATTCCCAATAATTCATTTTATTTATCTTATCTTTAACACGAATTGCTTCCTATTTCATTACCTCTTCTTAAGCATTACCTTGTCTATGCATATAACGAATATCCTTTGAATCATTTAATCATTTAAAATAATTAATTAATACAATTAATTAATATATATGTATATATATATATATATATATATATATACATACATACGCATATGTACATAATTACCACTGTGAAATAATGAAAGGATAAGAATTTTGTATAATTTTATTTAATACAACACGAAAAATTTTACTCGGCCGACAACCGACACGCCCATAAAAGTCACTATGCTTCTTTACTATGCACTCTTTTTAGCCTTGTGGAGCCTTGTTTAAGATAGCAACTCAAAGAAAGTGAAATTTACATGCAAATCAAGAATCAAATCTTTTTTCGATATATTTTCGCAAATTCAAATTATTATTAAAAATAAAATTCAAATTAAAATTAAATTTAAAAATTCTTATTAAACATTTAGGTGAAAATACTGTACACATGTACAACATATACACAAATATATATTTATATATAGAGTATATTACTTGCATGTGATTGTCTGTCTGTGACTGTGTGTCAGTAAGTTTATTATTATTTGTTCTTCTTCTTCTACAATTTCAATTATAAAAATTTTTAAGTTTATGCTGGAAAGTTTCTTAACCCAAATTCTTATGCTAATTTCTTGTTTGCCATATACTTAATTAGTTAGAAATATACATATATATTTACGGATAGTTCAAACAACAAGAGCAAAAGTACATATATATATATATATGTACTTTAATTATTCTGCAATTTATAAATAAATTTCAAAATGTAATTTGGAACATCGAAAAGTTGTTCTTTAATATATATGTATATATACTTTTCTTTTATTTTTTTTTTTTATTTTTTTTTTTTGTTTTTTTGTTAAGCACATTCTGTGCTAAAGGCTTATTTTCCTAATTTCTTTCCTTTTATTATTTTAGGAAATTAAAAGAAAATTCGCTGCTTTGTAAAATCAACTGCCAAAATTAGGCGCCTTTTCTCATTTAAGGGAAATAAAAAGTGCTTTCATGTCTGCTTTCCCGGGGAAGAAAAAAAAAAAAAAAAAAAAAACTACTTAATTCGACTGGTTTTTGACTTGACAACAATTGTCTGTTTTTGGCAATTTAAATGTCATTTAACTTATTTTATGTTAGTAAGTGTTGTTTAAAGTTAAATATTTCATTGCATATCTTTCTGTTGTCTTGGGCTTAATTGGTTTCATTTCAATTCCAACTCAACTAATTAAAACTTTTAAAGGGAACAAATTCACTTTATTCTTCCTTTCTTCTTTTTTTTTTTTTTTTTTTTTTTTTTTCCTTTTTTTTTTTTTTTTTTTTTTTTTTTTTGTTTTTCCTTGCTCTTGTTCTTTTTCGTCTTCTTTTAATAAAACACAATTTTCCCCTGTTGGGCATTGACGACAATTAAGAAAAAAGTGTTTTTTTTTGTTTTTCTTGTTTTTCTTGTTTTTCTTTTTTTTTTTTCGATTCGTTTCATAATTACAGTTGCATATTTAATATTGCAGTCGTACCGAGATTAAAGAATGACGAAAACTTCTCAAAATTGAAATCAATCTTAAATTTCAGAATCATTAAAGTTTGAAAAATGTCCAGAATACGTCTGCACGTTGAAGCATAAAAAGCGAAAATATATCTCTTGTTGCTGACAAACACACTGTTTCAAAAAGCGCTTTTCATTGAAGGCCATGACTTGACAAATATCGCTTTACTACACTGCTGGGTATATCGGCTTTCTTTTCAGATTTACCCGCATGAGCAGCCAACTGGATAAGAATCGCCACAACAAAGACAAATTTGCGGATTAAAATTCACGAGTACGTTGCAGTTTATTTTGGATGCTCAGCTGATAAAGTTATAGCACTTACCGACTGACCTGTGGCCATCACAATGGGCATAGCCTGAGTGATTGGTCATACTAAAGTAATATAATAATAATAATAATAAGAGGACACATTGTAGCTTTCTAACCCGCTTGTACGTGCTCCACGCCCATTTTCATAAAAATCATTTCAATCAAATCTTAATTTTTTGCTTTATATTAACTTTAAAATTTTCAGTAAAAACAGGGATGGACGGACAGAAGCCCACAAGGACAAAAAAGCCTTTACTAGTCAACTTGGTAACTTAGGTGAATCAAGCCTATGCGTAAAATTTTGACCCGATTGATCCGTTTATTTATTTGTAATTTGTATTCGCATTAATTTCCTTAAATTTGTGTCATATTTAATTGCAGGCAGTAGTGTAGGCAGCAAGCAGCATACACCAAATTTATTATACATAATTTTTCATTTTTTTCATGTAATAGAAAGAGAGCAAGAGAGAGAGAGAGTGAGACGGGGTTTGCAGGACATCTGGGAATAAATAGCGTACAATGACTATAATCGCAAACACAAGGCCAAAGGCCACCTACTAATGCCACTAATGGGCATTTCCTTTATCGTCTTTAAAGGGTCCAGCTTAAGTGATCCAGAACTATATCAACAATGATTCAAATTCTTATTCGGTATAATTGTTTTACATGAACCTAATAAATAATTAAAACTGTAACTATTTTCGATGGCGGAAGTAGAAATTTTGCCAAATGTTCATAATCATGGGAATTCTGAAAGCATATGTAATAGAGAATCAAATAAAAATATCATGAAAAAAGGAAAAACAAAAACGATAAGCCTTCCGCTTACACTTAAAGAGCAAATAAAAATTAATTATAAAAATTGTGTTTTCGTGATTTCAAGTTTGCATTAAATTAAACAAATAATCCCTGATCTGTAGAGTGCAACAAGTCGCAATATTTACTTATAGCGAGTCTAGATATGGAAAGCTGCCGGATAACTTGGATTATGTACTCGACTGTATTGAAAACTTTACCGTGCTTGAGATTTGAACCCGCGACTATTGAATTCTCCCTCCGTCGCGATCATTTGCCTTCTTGGCTACTCATGCGGATAATGATGCAAAATATTAGAGAGAGTTTAGCCATACGTACTCACTGCAGTTAATCCAATTGCTGTTTGTCGACATATGTATGTCGACTTATGTTGTTAGACGTTGTCAATGTGACCGTACCGGGCAGCTTTTGAATTCAGGATGGAAGCAGGGATATGGTACACCGATGGTTCAAAACTTGGAGAATGACAAGGCCATGCCAATGGGGTTTTATTCCTACATATTCCACGTGGAAGTCCACGCAATCTCCGCATGTGCTTCCGAATGCCTAAGAAAGCGAAGCAGGCGAGAGCTGATCTGCATTTATTCCAACAGTCGAGTCGCCATGAAAGGCCCTGAAAAAGCAAATAATAAAATTCGGGCTTGTCTTGGAGTGCCTTCAAATATTGAATGAGCTGGGCAAGCACAATGACGTGCACGTAATATGGATGCCCGGCCATTCGGGGCTTGTGGGCAACAAAATGGCTGATTGTGTAGCGAACAGGGAGGATGTTAGCTCCTGAACCTATCTGCGGGGTACCACGCAGCCGCATCAACACGCCCGGTGCATAGTGCAATGGGCACTTGTTAGCAATCCTAGTATTTATTATCGCATGCAAGTTTTCAGAAATTTTGTCGCATGACTTGTTCAAGCTATCAAGCAATCTCTTATAAACAACTACTACTTCCTACACAATCCCGAACTAATGCGAAAGGTTTGGTTAAATTTAAAAAGGAAGGGCGAGCTCTTTTTGAAAACGATCACATTTCCACTATATTCATACAAATTGTTTATGTAAATATTAAATGTACATGCATTGGCTATAATTAGCAAGTTTGAGACGAAAATATTTAATATTTTACTACGTTATTCCAATTTATTAGTTTACACTAATTGGGACTTCAAGCGATTAAAATTTCACTCATTTAACGCACGGCCACTTAGTATATATATATATATAAATATAGCTTTAATTTAATTTAGAGTTTAGTTTATTATAAATAATAATCAGTGATGATAATAAAGTTAACGCACAAAGATTATTAATTATAATTAAAATTGATGTGCCGCCAATACGACTCTCCGGAGGGTTGCAAACAAATGTGTAATAAAGATAGCATGGCTAAGTTATCCAGTGTTCAGTCGAGATTTGATTTCTAAATTTATTAAAAGCTTTAATTGCCACTTTAAACTTATTCAGGCTGAGGCAATTGCCTTGACATTGGGCAACAACGCATTTCATATCTTTACAGCTTCAGCAAAGCGCCTGAGTTTTAAAAATTTACACATTTTCACATTTGAATATCCTGGAGAACGGGTAGGTGGTAAATAAGCTGATGAATGAAGACCGACTTATTGGCGTTGAAGAACGTTGCGAAAACGTTCGAAGAAGAGTCCGTTAGCCGAGAAATGAAATATTCGATCAATACTTTCGCAATACAATGCTTTGGTAATTTGCTTTTAGATAGATGCTCGTATCTGTTGTGTGTGTATCGTGGGCACACCTTCTCCTATCGACATCAAATTTGGCAGAAACATTGGAAGTTTTTGCAACAGTAGCACTACTCTCTGTTGGAGCATGTTTTCAAGGATGAGCTCCGGTAATATTGATGCACATAGGCTGAAACGTGATCATTCCCCTTTACATAATCGATATACCTACCGAACCACATTGTTGTCAACGACTTTTAATCTCCGAATAGTTCACATCCATATATAGGTGTTGGGAGGAGGAAAGTTTTACCCTGCAGATGCCTTATGCCAAGTGAGCTCCTACTACTAGGGGTTATTCATAGGCCAAGTAACTTGAATTATGTTATAATAGCGGCATTACTCATAAGGTTGTTCCTGGCTAGCTTTAAAGTTATGCACATTCGCAGATTTACAGCTGTATCAGTACATTAGAGTCCCGTTGCTATTTGCATTCATCTTTAAATCGATTAAATTTTCTTCTTTTGTTTTCTCTTAATAACGTGATAGAAAGTAAGAGTCACAGCGCGCGGATGAAGAACGGCTTTGACTTTGCAATTTCAAAGTCTACCCAATGTTTTCTCTAGTGTTCGAGATAACATGTACATAAGTGTGTAAACATGCATTTCTAACTTTTAAAAAGCGATGTCAAAATTCGCAAAAAAATGTAAAATATTATGTAAGAAAGTTGTAAACGCCCTTGTATGTGTGTGTGTGTGTATTTTATCCCATCAAGAGCTGGCAGCGATAATTTAAACAGTAAATATGAATTATTGAAATGCTTCAACGTGTTGCTAAGAAAGACATGACTGAATAAGCTATAGGTTATGCTGCACGCACTTACATGAAAAACAAAAATTGTTGTTATTATTATTATTATTATTTTTATTATTTTTATTATTACAATTTATGATGTCTGTGTTTTACGAGGAATATGGCTAATTAAAAACACACCAAAAGCTGCCCTGTAATTACTTTCTTTTTACATGTTCGCATAAATTTCATAAAACATGCTTTTGCCTCTTCTCTCTACAAATGTATCTTGCCTTGTGCTTCTTTCTATAACTCATTTTCTAGTGTTACAAGTGAAAAAGAGTTTCATTTAACAAATTTCGCAACACTAATACCCTGTGATTATATTTTATATATATGATAAATTGATTCTTTCTTCGTCGTAATAGATATTTGCCTTCTTATACCTTACACTTGTACTTGCGCTACGTGCAGGGTATATTACGTTTGTGCGAATGTGTGCAATAGATAAAGTACAGAAGACAGACGCAACATTTATTATACCGATCGATTAAGAGTCATATTCTAAACATGTCTGTCCGTCTGTCTGTCTGCCTATTAATTTTTTTGTTCAACTTAGAGGTCACAGTTTTGACAAAATTAGCTACACGGGCATTTTTTAACTCAATCAAGAGCCCTATATAAAATGGGTGGGGATCCGGCCACTTGCGCTAACAAAGCCCTATTTGGAAGAAGTATTCCTCAGCAAAAATCATAAGAATATAATATTGTAGAACATTGTATACAGAAGCAAACTTGGAGGGCAGGGGCCATTGCTCTAGATAAAATAATTCCTACAAAAAATAAGACTTTGTATAAAAACAGCCCAATTTTCAATGTTTTATAATAAAAGTTGATAAGAATTCAGAAGAAAAATACACTGCACAATACTTGGACCACGTGGATCAATTTTTTTACATCACAATCTATGCAAAGCATTCCATGAGATGAAACTAGACAAATATTGGTAAGATCTTTGACAGGATGATTAAATTTTCTAAATTCGCTAAACATGGTGCGAGCACGTTTTCGGCCAATTCTCATACAGTGGCTCACAAGGAAACAAAGCAATATTTTTAATATTTAATACAAAAATAGAAATTTGTGCGGGTGTTGTCGATAATATGTAAGGCATCTCTTAGTCGGCCTTGTCCGACGATAATATTTACACTTAATTTATTTGGTATTTATGCAGTTTGAGCCAAACGCGTCATAGGACAAATGTTTTCCCTCTTTATTACGCTCTCTTCTAGAGAGATGTGCAATGATTTTTAAGGATTTCTAAGAAACGTAATTATCATCTAATTACATAGTGACCGCTTTATCCCAAAGCACTAGTTTGCACTTCACAGTGTACATAAGCTCGCCCAGGGCACATACATTGTGCAAAAGATTTCATTTTTCCGCTTACATGGAATAAACTTTTGCTAAAAGTCTTGCATTTCTATGAAGAATGAAAGATGGAAACCGCCCACTCATGGGCGGAATCGAAATGTCAAGTAATATCGATGGCGAAGTAGTTCATAAGCAACTGTGAGCTGATTTACTGTATTCGAAGGGATGAGAAAATCGCACTGGATAACGCGCGTTAAAAGAAAAACAACCGAACAATGTCTAGGAGTACAGACTGCTTTCTGTTACAAAATCCGTCATATAATTTAGATCCAATTGTAGACTATCGCAAAAAGGCAATGGTTAGAAGAATTGAGATAAATCAAAACCTGTTTCGTTGTTTGCTACTCGATCTCGCTCCTTCGACGCTCGATAATTTAAAAATCTCACAAATATTCCCGAGACCCGTCACACGAGAGAAATGTCGCTGCATAGAATCCCTTATCCGATGCTACTGAAGAATTCGATAGCCCAATCATGCTATGCTTGGTCCGATTAACGGACACGGCCCTGCAAGAGGCTGATAACTTTATGTGCCTATAACAATGACGTGCACTTAGTATGAAGAAATATTTTGAAATTTAATTACAATCAAGGAAAAAACATCTCTAGCGAAAGCTTTATTCAAGTCTTCTAGTATGCCTATTAAAGCATTTCTTCCCAAAATTAAGTCTTATCTCAGGGCTGTTCTCGCCAATTACTTGCTAAAAACGCAAAAGCAAATACAAAAACAATTCTAAACATTTCTGTTTATCTTCTTCTGTCTAACTTCAAAAGAGGAGTAAATTAGAAGGTTGACCCCCTTTTTTGAGTGTAGGCCGATTTGTATTCTGTATTTTCCCCATTTTTCATCTTCAGTAGTGATTTGCTAGAAAACTGATTCGGTTTCGTTGCGTTGCCATAACGATTCGCTGCTAGAAATTCCGTTAATCAATTTTTTTAATCGACAATTCATGTGCAATCGATCTTCTTTGTGCATCCAGATTGATGCAACTTGATGCAAAAATCTGCTTAGCAATGTCATGGCTACATATGTGTGGCGGTCATCTTCAAGGATGGGGGGGTATGTTTATTTTGTTAAAACATTTGCAACGTCCAGAAGGACGCACCAGAGAACCCGCAAATTCCTCAATTCTGCAATTCCGCAATTCTTGATCAACATCAAATTTCAAATCGATTTCATCGTGCTACTACAGTCAATCAGAATATCCTCACCGAACTCTACACGAATTGTTTCCCAAGCGAGATCACTTTTTGATGAACCTCAGAGTGTATCTGGCTTTATTCACCATTGAACAAACAGAGAGACTGAAGCGGACTTTGGGATCAAGAACAAAATCCAACTTTTTAATATACGCAACATCCTCTCCGATCTGTTTATATATATATATATATTGTAGGTACTCTTCTCTCTACATTTAGAGCCTCGACAAAACGAAAATTTCTTACATTTTCTTAGATTTACTGCACTCTTTACTGCAACCTCTTCAACTCTTCTACAACTTGCTTAAGATGATGTGTTCCTGAATTAAATGAAAGACACAGTTTCCCATTTTTGGCGTACATTGAAAAATTCGAAAAATATCGAGTCACAGCCGAACGGAACGAAAGTATGGGGCCAAGGTGGCTAACTTGTGCTACTCTAGACGAAATCAATATATTTTTAGATAAAATGCTATTAGAAGTGGACTGTACACGGCCTTTGAGATAAGGGTAAGATAACCATGTAACCGAGGTATACAGAAAGCCATATAAAGTAAATATAAAGATAAACAAGTCATTATTTACCGTAACGAAAGCCTTACTAAAGTCGTCGTAAGCTATGTTAGCAAAGAAAACCTTTTTAAAATACAACCTGAAAGGTCCAATAAAATTACCGTCGATGAATAAAAACCATGCTGACATGGGGAAATAATGCATATATATGTGCATAATACCAGGTCTGTCTGTACTACTGTCACTTTTATACTCATATTATTATTCAGTTAATGCAACAGAAGTCAGTTTTTCTTTTATGATTGCCTTTACTTTGTCTTAAGTTCTCTCTCTCTCTTTATACACCTAATGTATATATATTTTCCTTTAATTAAGTAATTTTCGATATCAATTACCGTAATACGCATTGCAATGTTAGCTGCTAAGAAAATGTTTTAGCTAACGTCTTTAAATAAATTAATTAATAAAGAAGCACTTAATCGAAACATGCTACCTCACGCATAGTATTCACCTGACGTTAGGCTTTTTGACTATCACAGGTTTCAATCGATCATTCGTAGCCTCACTAAGCGGCGCTTCCCTTAGTGTCATATCAAAAAAAAAAAAAAAAAAAAAAAAATAGTGGATCTCCTCGCAGAGAGTCTCCGATAGCGACCAGTTGTTTTCTTCATATTCCATCAGGCAGTTGGGAAACAGTTGCGACTAACTTCAATAATGAATTTTTAATCAGATCGTAATAAATAAAATGGTATATCTTTAGCCGAAAGTTTCTTTAAAAATTATTAAAAACACTATAGTAGGCCATGGCCCTGCAATAATACAGTTACAGAAAGCCAATAGCGTTCGCCCTGAGGCCGGCGCTTGTCAGTGCACCAAATGTCATCAAAATATTGCACAAACATAGAAAGGAAAATAAAAAATTGACAGCTGGATAGACGGACGGACAAATTTAAACCGATTCAAAAAGTGATTCTGAATCGATCGGTGTAACAAACATGGGTTTATCTCTACTTTATCTTTAGAATGTTGCATGCATGCGCACAAACTTAAAGCAAACCCTTGCAGTACACGTGGTGCAGGGTAATAATGACGAAATCGGCACAGTTAACAAGCGTGATTTGTTAAGGAAATATAGTTACGCTTGCCTGTCAGTGTTTTTTGTTGAGCACTTTTTGTTCCACTATTATTATTACATATACATATACATATACACATATATTTCATTATTTTCCCGATATAAATGTTATAAAGGAAAACTTGCCTTTTTTTCCTCCTACCAATTGGTAGGAAATGGATATTAAATTATTTTGAAATTTGAAACTTGAGCTGTTGAAGAGAAGAGAGTGCTTATCAAAAATATAAAAATGTTTCCGATTAGTAAGCAAAAGTCAAACGATATGAGAAAATTAGTATAATTGCGAGTGCAATGATGACGATTGTAGGAATTTGTGTGTGATTTTGTCTAACTGTCTGCAAATGTAACAAATTTCCATATATGTCGTCATTTAAGTGTAAATTTCCTATAAGTGTGTTAGTTACAATAATGTTCAGTTTTATATACGATTTCCTTCCGTAATTTCCTTCCCGTGATTCTCGTAATCATTACAATCTTTTCTTCAATTCAAATGCATTTTGTCTAAATGCAGATATACAAGCATCCGTAGATCTATTTATTTGCTCATGTTTTTCGAAATCACTTTGATTTTTTCTTTTAATTTTTTGTCTAAAGAGTAAAACATAGTAGCGGTGCACTCGTTCACTCCTTCGCTTCGATTCACTTGTTCTTTCTTTCGTTCTATCGTTCTTTCATTCGTTCGTTGTTCGTTCGTTTGTTCATTCGTTAGTTCTTCCTTTCGTTTCTTTACAAATAACTGTGCATAATATAACATGCGAAGGAAATGGAATGCAAGGCATTGCATCCGTCGGCAATCATATATAAATGAAAACTTACTCTTACTTACGTTATGTTAGATATACACGCTTGTACGTACGTACGTACGTACGTACGTATAAACAAATAATACATGCAACATGCCAAGGTAAAATTATATAGAAAAAGTTCGGTATAAATTGTGTACTTTTTTGAACTCACATTTTAAAAAGTCAAGTGTGTTACAAGGTGTTAGAGCAACTGCTTCTTTTTTTTTTTTTTTTTCCTCTTTTTTTTTTCTTCAAATTTTAACTTGATGTTAGTTTAAATCAACATAATATTGTGCTGCCGATGCATTTTTCCATGTTTTTGCATTTCTCCCATTTCATTTCTATTCTTCTTCTACGCTTTCCTATACATTTGTTTTACTATTCTCAAATTTTATATATATATATATATATATATATATACGAATACATTAGTTGGTATAGTAAATTTATAATGATTTTCACATATTTTCTTTATGCGCTCTATTTATTTGCGCAGAAAATTAAATCGATATCAAAGTCTGAAAGTAACGAAAAGGAAAATTTCATGGCGATCCTTAAAAACGTGCTTAACTTGCTTAATACATTCCGGCCACAATGTCTCACAGGAAGCAAAAATTCCATTTAATACAAAATGCCCGAAAAGCTTTGATTCCAATTGTAAGGCTTTTAACGCTTGTCTTCGAATTAGAAGCTAAAGGAATACTTGCTCCGCTTTAGCCACAAAGCATATTAATTTTTATTTTTTTTTTTTTTTTTTTTTTTTTGGGAAGCGAGGACGGTCCAGACTAAGCTGAGCTGAAAGCAAACAGCAGTAGCACAAGTTTCTAAGATTTCTCATAAATTGTTGCGCATTTGCTTAGGTAGGAAGGTAATCATTATTTTTTGTACCCTACACCACTTGTTGTATATTCAGTTGTCTATGGATGTACGCATGACTCACAAGAACTTGAGATAGACCCACCTTCCATTCAAGCTAAGCTTGTGTATCCGTCCGTCTGTCCAGTTTTCTTGTGTTCAATCTAGAGGTAGCAATATTTGAGATATTTTCGCGAAATTTGGAACACCGATGACTTTTGGCCTAAAAATGAACGCTATTCAAAATGGTTTGGATCACTTCCCATGTCCTGCCGGTATGTATTTAGACGGAGTAGAATATTCAGTGGTGAGCCAATATTAAATTTTTACATTATTTATTATTCTTTCTTCTCACTTTCGTACAAAGCAAATGACAAAAGAACTTCATTGAGTAGATCTTCGTCTCAATACTTAAAATATTGAAGATCGTATGTTTCGCTTTTCACATCTCTTAAAACCTTCATCTAGTTGATCCGTAATCTTTCGTTTATCGTTTTAATGATGTCATCGAGAACTTATCATCTACTGTTCGCTTATCTAAAGATCCTCTCGAATTTCCAAGTAATTATATCCCATGGCAGGACCCCAGTTAACTTGAAAACTTTCAGATGGCAATGACAATGGCAACCCTGGTTGCAACATGCAACTTGCGAAGGTGAAGCGCAAGGCGGAAAAATGACAAGTGAACGATGCCCTATACACTAAGTGAAAATGTATTTTCTGCCAACATTTTTTTTTTTGTCTTCGGTATTGACGGTGCTATTGGACTAACCTTTAACTTTACAAGGTCGTGTTCGTGTTTGTGTCGCCATCTAAACTATATGGATAAGTGAATATTGATTTGTTTGTCTAAACTTCGAGTTCGGTAATAGCGATTATTCGATTATTTGAATTAATTTAGATAATATATACGACATAGGATTTCTATTCTCTATCACTATGCATAGATTGCGTACTGGCATAATTTGAAAAACGAAATGGGAGAAAAAATGAAAAATATGTCAACTTTCGCCAAATTAGTATAAAAATTTAATTTAAATTTTAAATAAGTGTCCCGGCCATAGAGCGTATTAACATATAAATGATATAAAATGATTTATGCAAAATTAATGAAATTGAATCAAAGCCATACACACACACACATATTTCTATGAATATCTATATATCTATATATATATGTCGACGACAATTTCGTATTATATATATTTAAAGTTGTAAATTAAATTCCATTTAAATGAAATAATCCGGTTGTTAAGACAGTTGAATATCGAAATAGAAAGACACCGATGGAATGAGAGGACGAGATAAACGGAGTGAGGGAGAGAGAGAGAGAGAGAGAGAGAGAGAATATGCAAAATATTTGTCGAGATTAGAGAAATAATTGCGAAATTATGATAGACCGGTGGAATAGCGAGCGAATCGCATTAAATTTCAATAAATATTCAATTTTATTGTAAAATAATTAAATTCGCTGGCAATTTACTGAAAGCGCCATATTGACCGCATAGATAATATAATATATATATATATATGTAAATGGATCTTTTCATCGTCCCATCGTCCCAATTGCTTGCACACAGCGCCCTAAACATACGTATTAAATTTCAATTTTAATAATATGAGCGCGCGAACAAGAAGAAGACATAGTGAGTATGAGAACAAAGCAAAAAACAAAAAAAAAAAAAGAAAAAGAAATCAATTACAGAAGTTAATTAAAATAAATCCTTTTCAAATTTCTATACTTATATTTAGTGCTTGAGTGCACATAACTCAAAATTTATTCCATCATTTTTTTTTTTTTTTTTTTTTTATATGACAGAAATCAATTATCTTGCATATTGAATTACTCAAGCTTTCACACGCCGCACTGATTTGTCTTCAGGAAAGAATGATGAAAAGTGTAATTGCCTAACTCACGGCTAGCTATGTCAATAGAAAGCATGTTTGCAAATTTACCCAATATATGCAATGCTGTCTTGCCGATGTTGGCGCGTCTATTCGATACAAGAGCTCAGAAATGACGCAAATTGTTTACCGGATTATCAAAAATAATTGCACAAAAGCTTTGCTTTTACTCGACACCATAGAAATTGGATATGATTTGTTTTAATACCAGAAACAGATCGTGAAGATTCTTCTTTTTTTTTTCATCAAAAACACTTGGATCGAAGTTTTCTTTACTCACCAAAAAAAAAATCTTCTCTGTCATCTATAATTAACAAAGTGTAATAATATCTCCTTGCACTGCAAATCACTGCAGCTTCGACCAGGAAAACTGCCGCACTATAACTCATTTCTCTCAATACTTTCAAAGGCAGCCATTGCATGTAAACAAAGAGAGTTCAAATTATGACCTTCACAGGCACATAAGGGAAAAGCGCTCGAAGGGATTCTTTAAGATCATGTTATTTAACCATAAGAGCTAATACTTTACCGATTCGTGCATTTGGCTTATTCTTCGATTGCGGAATGATCCGTACTAAGGCCACTCAAGCTTATTTCTTTCAAAATTGCTTACGTTTGTTCAAATTTATTGCATGTACATAAGCATGCCTTTGCATATATGTACGATCTTTGGATCAAATGGTCCTCTTTCATACCATTCCCGAAATGGTTTATCAGTTCATTCATCACTGAAAAAGTGATCGACACAAGACAGTAGGGAATTCTTTGTGCCCTGCACTCACCAAGCGTGTCTTTGCTTTCATTAATCCTTCAGACGGGACAATTGCAATTAGTCCTGGGAAAATGGCTGTGCCATTGCATTTTCTTTGTATGCCCTCATTTGGAAAGGCCAGTTGAGTACCTTGAGTAATTGCCATTTATATGGACTACAACAATTAAATGACAACATTAGCTCCTTCCAAGAAGCACAAAAGCTTCCAACATTTGATGAACTAAACGCTACGACCATGTCCTTCTTTTGAGATTATATCGTGAGATAAATGCGTGCTACCTTACTTCGGTACATGAATTTATCACATCACAGCCGATCGATCATAGCCAACTAAGCTCGCGCATGCTATCATCTTAGGTCTTGACCGTAAATCATCGCATGTGAAAGAAATTCATTTGAGTTGACCGTAAACCCAAAAACGTCGAGTAGTGATTATTATCTTAGAATTATTTCCAGACATTCGATCACATATGGGCTGAAAATCTTGGCATAAGACAAAGCTTTCTATAAAGTACAAGAGTAGCTACAAGTCCTGCCGGTCTTAAACGATAAAATTTCTGGCGCAGTACTGCTCTATGAGATCCGGAAATTTTTGAATGAAATTTGAATGAAATGGATGTGACTCCAACATTCGCTCCAACATGTGCTTCAAATACAGTTCGAAGCCTTCCATGAGAAATAAAACATATCAACGAACATATCAAGATCTTAAAAGTTAATAACGTCCGATTTTTCGCTATGAGAGGCAATGAATTCCTACGACATGTGACGACATCAACGTGATAAAAATTTCGGTTTACAGAACGCCCTTAAACGCAAACATACCTACATTTCATGATTATGTGCCTTTCAACTGATGTTAGTTAGTGAGAGTTCACCTCAAAATGAGAGCATAATGTTTGGATGGGTTGATTGCTGACTTAAAGCAGTTACCGCACAGTAAGCAGCAAGCAGCAAGCAGCAGTAAAACACAATTATGTTCTTTTGCATTATGCACAAATATTCAAGCGTAGCCTATATATATATATATATATAATTCGAATAAAAACAAAAAAAAAAAAAGCTTGTCTTCGAACAATTTCTCGTCACCAATTGCTAGACAGCGTAGTAGAGACTAGAGCAGTCATTTGATATATGCAACTAGGTAAATACCTTGTTGACACAAGTCGCAGTAGGAAAACGAAAAATATATAGAGGAAAACAGTTATATTAAATTTTAATTTTCCCCCTTCTTTTTTAGCCAACATTTTCCATATTATTCTGTTCATAATGGCTGAGTGAATAATGAATGAATGACAACTAGAGACGGACGGCGACTACGAGTAGAGCAGAAATATTTGCTGCGCCATGTAAACCAGTTACGGTATATAAGTTGCAGGACAACCATAACTATTACAACAAATGCCATTATTACTTCCTCTGTTGATTGTTCATTTTTTTTTTTGTTTTTTGTTTTTTTGTGCTTTTCAGTAGGATGTCTGTCTGTCTGAGTTTTCGTCTTTTACTTATATTTTTTTTTTTTTTGCTAACGAAATATTTTCTCTTCAGGAAGTATCAACTTTTTGAAGCCGTAGGGTTTATTGTCCTTTGCCTGCGCCTTTGTTGTTCTCCATTCTTTCTTTGTTCTAATCTATAATATGTTGCCATTTTACTTCAAATATATTCATATTTAACACACAGTCCCCATTATTGTGTTAGTTTGTGTTTGTTACTCCTTGAGTTCTGCAAACTTCACTTCACTTGTCCGTTGACTCGTTAGGCTTTTCTCAGTACACACTACTTTAGTTTAATATGTTCAACTTAAATATTTTTAGAACGTTGTAATGTTTTTTTTTTTTTCTTTTTTTTTCTTGTTTTGCTTGCTCTACTTGTTTGTATTCCTTTCATGAATTAATAATTTGGAAGTGATTTATATGGTTGGTTAACTTCGGTCGACTGCTATCGGCTAGCAGTTAGTATTTAAAAGCGTCAAAAAAATGCATTTGCATTTAAGATGAATTAATAAAAATTTTTAGAAAATCATCGTCCAAGCAATTAACGTAAATGAGCAATCAACGGTTCGAGGATAATCTGATTAACAAAAAAGGCAAGTTCGATATGCATTTTGTGTATGTGTGTCCATCTCAAGTCAATATCAAGGCTTAGGTACTTAGGTTCACCACATTTTAATGTTTCGCTTACATTTGTACTTTGCATACCGTAAGCAGTAAGCCGTGATGTTCGGCATTTGTTTGCTAAGTGCAGTCTTTCAAAGGTGGCTGACTGGACTTTGCTCTCTTTTTAGACTTGGTTGGGATTCATTTGCTTCTCTTCCCCCCCCTATGAAAATAGGTTGCTCCGCTTGTCCTTACCGTCTCTTGAGAAACGTCGATTTGTTCTTGGCTTTTGCTTCGTAATCAAAGCAAATAAATGGTGCTATTGACGCGCCGTCATTACTTGATGAAATAAGTTTTAATGTCCCTAACCGCTTCTCTAGGCACTTTACCTTACCTTGGTTAAGGTTAGTCAATGTAAATATAATTATGAGCTGTTTAACCCGCTCAGAGTTGTTTGCAAGAACCTAAATGACGTCTATCAACTTTTTTCATTATCGGACTCTTTGAAGTCCATTAAAGCGACATGGCTTAATACACGATATTTACCGATGTCGTACTAAACTTAAACTAGCTTTTAACCCTAAAAAGTCATTATGAGTCGGAAATGAATTGTTGTTCACTGTTATCGGTTGCCACGCTTGTGCATGTTTGCTTAGGGGCTTAGGGGTTCATTTGCAATTTGATCCGGTACCGGTTGTGGCTGGGTGTGGCTCTGTGCTAATTGTGTCCATGGTTTTTTTTTTCTTTTTTTTTTTTCTTTTTTCCTTCTTATTGGTTTTATTGTACTTATACTAAGTTTTAATAATAATTAATTTAAGATCTACTTTAAGAGTCATTTGAAGTCGGCTGTCATTTGTTTTTAGTTGCGATCCTGTATAAGTAGAATAAATAAAAAATAAATGACTTCTGCGAACAATAGTTGAGTTTTAAAGTAAGTTTATAACGAGCATACCTTTAGTTAAATAATGCTTTTGGGGACCGAAAGACTAAGATTTTCAAATTAAGATGAAGTGAATCATGAAAGTAGGAAAAGTTAGAGTTTTCTCGAAGCATTAACTTATCGTCCACGATAAAATCTTAAATGAGCAACCGCGATAACTATAAATGCACGTTGACGGATAACGTTTTGATGTAGAGAGCCCAGCAAAACAAGTGTGTCAAGCAAGAGGTTTTGAATGAATGACTTTATCAAAGCAGTTATACGCTATTCTACTCGACTTAGGAGGAGTATTTTATCCCTGCGCAACTTTTGCGATCTTTTTAGGAGAAAAACTCAACCAGGAGGGAGATAGTGAGAAAGGGAGAAAAAGACCGAGGGACAGAATAAGATAAAGGATTGATTGAATAATGACGAGACTAGACAGGGAGAGAGAAGGCAAAAAGGGAGTGATTACATGTAATCGTCATCACCCGCTTTTTCATTATAAAGGCGCTGAGTGTTCTTCCTTTTAGTGTTCTTTTGAAAAAATATGCTCGAAAACAACATCAACTCTACATAAGTTCTTAAAGGCGAGTTTAAGCTTAATCCACTACTTGCAACGCTTTCTAAAAGCGTAGTAATCTTTTCGTTCGTTCGTCTAAGTTTAAGCGATAGCTTATTTTAATCGCTTCACACTAAATAATAACAATTTTTATGAGAAATTTTCCGCATCTCTATTTCACTACATTTTAACAGAGATTGTGAAAGCGTCATGTGGAGATGAGCCATTAGACATGCTTCCTCTTTATCCCTTCTTTATTTATAATCCTCCCTTGTCGTCACTGCGAGCTTCCTAAGACGAGTGACGATTTAAAGCAAAAAAAATTTAATAAAAAAATCATCTCCTAAAGGCCCCGATGTGTACTGTGTACTGTGTACTGGATAGTAGCGAAGTCGCGATAATCGCATCGTTCGTCCTTTGTCATGCAGTTTGTCTGCGCGTGCAACAGCGAATTATTTAATAACGCAACGTAAGAGTATTGTTTATGAAATGCGTCTACTTTGAACTTCACCCTATTATCCGTTAAGCATGCGGCTTGGCTTGGCTTGGCATGCCGTGCAAATGTATAATTAGTTTAAATTATTATATGATATTTTATAATATATTTTTTACGAATATGTTAAAATTCTTGCTCGTTCTGTTGTTGGATCATATTCGACTATTTACACAACATTTTTAAATTCACTTAACTGTGAAACGTTTCTATGCAATTAATTTTAAACTTGTTAAATACACCATTAAAAGTTATGCCAACTAAATTATGCACTCGCACATTTACATATTTACATATATACGTACGTACATTCGTGCGTGTATGCGTGCATAAATATATATATATATATATATATATAGATATGTTTACATATTTCTGTTTTGATAATTAAAACACACACAAAACTGAAAACTAATTGCAAAAATCATATAAAAACATATTTCGAGTATGAGGAAAATACCAGAACCAACCAAAAAATGAAATGGAAAATTAACTCCAATTCTGACATAAAGCATAATGTTTATTGTAAATTTCAAATTCAGGGCAATGGTACGAGTTTGTTTGTTGACAACAAATCGCACATATAAGTATAGTTTATGATATGTTTTCGTTGGTTATGCGTAAATGTTTACGTTTATGTTTATGTTTATGTTTATGTTTATGTTTGTGCATAATGTGACCGAACGATATGATTTTTAAAATTTTAGCATACTACGCTTCTTTCTATATGCATTCGCAGCCATACTGCTTGCTATCATAATAAATGCTGCCAACTACTGCCTTATACTGCCTTTTGTTTTAAATTTGTATCTTTTATTTTTATTTTCAATTTTTTTTTTTTTTTTATAAAAAGAGAAATTTTTTTTTTTTTTTTTTTTTTGTTTTTATTTATATGTTAAGAGAAAAGTTTTGATTTTTTAAAAAGTAAATTAATTTTTTTTTTTTTTTAAAAAAAAAAAAATTTTTTTTTTTTTTTTTTTTTGTTTTTATTTATATGTTAAGAGAAAAGTTTTGATTTTTTAA
>KK502401.1:5419232-5433735 GCA_000688735.1 Glossina austeni
AAAGCTCAAGAACACAAAATAAGACCACAAATTGTGGCCAAACACAAGCTCTTGTACACAAAGAGTTGTGTACACATCAACTGCAAATGCCTTTTTATACTCATTAGCGTCGAGGGAGGGGCCTAGGAGATGCGTCATACTTATCACCCGTTTGCAATACTTGCAACAAATGCCATATACCTCGTCGTCCACATTATATTCGTATATCGTTGGAATTCTAACGATTGCAAAATTTATGTTCAAAAAAGTTAAAGCTCGCAATTTTTAACTCAATAATGTTTAGATTTTTTTAATTTTTTTTTTTTTTTTTTTTTTTTATTAACACCTCTTTATTGATGGTGAGGTAGGAAAGTGTTTTGTAAAAAAATCTCATCGTCACATACCTTGCCTGCAATTCTGCCTGCTCCTATCTCCGTCCATCAATCCGCTTGTTGTTATCTTATGCTAAAATCAAACTTGACTACCGACTATTCGCATAAATGTATGTAAATGTATTGTAAGGTAACCACGACAACACATTCTATTAATTTATATATTAGTTGATTAGCTTAAATATCTGGCACCTTTTATCGTAGCTTTTGCGACACAAAATGTTAAACGTTAAAGTAGATTTTAAATTTATGGCCACCGGCCGAGCTTGCCGATGAATTCGACCATTCGCAGGCAGTTAAGAATAAATGACGAATATTTGTTTAATAGTTTATTTTCAATTCAGTGCAGGACTGACTAACTGATCCGATCTGATCAAATTATTTTGTAAACATTATATGTTCCTCTTAAATGATGCGTAAGCGTTGTATGCTTGCTTTTAATTAATTTGAAAATTCAATTGCGTTCCAGTTGTTTTTAAAAATCATAATAGCAACAACAAAGTCTGACAAATACGAGAGAGCAAGATTCGGCGACATTTATTGCATATAATTCAACAAACACATACACACAAAATTTATAATCAAGTCTGATTTAAGTTTACTGAGGCATAACATAACTTGGACTTCGTCTGGATTTGCTTAGTTATTGATTTTATATTTTACGAAAAGTGCTTATATAGTGTGTCCGTCGTACAATCTTAGGGTTAATTAATGGATGCCTTGTTTTTTCTCTTAATTAAAAGCTTGTCCCGTACATAAGCCCATCTGTTTAGATGATCCTTTATTCACATGTTTATCCATCCATCCGGCCTTTTCGTCTCTTTGCCCATCGCTCTACCCCTTCCGTTCTTTGATTGCCGCATGATCTGACCATCCATTCGCCTATCTATTTTTCATCTGTAACAACTGCAATAACCTTGAATAAAATCCCAATATTTTAAGATTCATAATCGCTTCTTCCATTATCTTAAGTACTAATCAAATAAGGCTTAAATAACTACCTACGTCACCTAAAGGTATTCATCACTGCCAACAGCAACTGTCCTTCGATCCCTTACACAATTTCGTCCGCATATTCTTTTCTCATAATTACAAAAATCTTTATGGAAGTCTGTTACTTTAGAAACAATAATTATTGAATACGACATGTCATTCAATAAGTTTATAGGATCACTTATCGATATTACCCCTAATTAAAATATTATCAACTTTCCGAGATTGGATTGTCATGAAATCTTCGCACATTGTCTTGGATGGTTGGTGATATCTGCAAGTCAATAGTCATCCTACGAACTTATTGAGTGCTATTCTGCAATGCATCTCTGTAACTTAACTTATATCCTTCGACCTTCAGGGGATATCAGGGGAAATAAGCAATAAAAAATAGGAGAGAAAGAGAGAATAAGATGCCGTTGTAGCCTGCAAAGCATAGCATGTATGCTCGATCGTATAAGTCACATGCCTTTACCGATCTGTTTACCCTTCGCTGCTGTTGAATATCAAAGTTTCGTTGCAAAGCGAACATCATTCTCTCATTTACTTCCCACTTTACAGCACTGTTCTGTCTTTCGCACACATGCTGCATGCGTTTTCTCCTTTTTTGTTTTGTTTTTGCGCTTATTATTATTACTTTCAAACAAATTTCTTTTTTTTTTATTTTTCCTTGTTCTGCAATATTCGTTTGCTTCCTATCATAAATACAATGTGGAATATAACCTGGTGTGGTTGTTGTTATGGCATAATATTGGGCGCGTACAATAACTTGTAAATAAGTGTGCGCTCGTATGTGATTCTTGTTTATAGACATTTTTATGCACTTTTTTAAACAAAAACATTTTACAACAACAAATGTTTTATATATATAGAAGTTAAGACTGTGCAGCAATACACACAAAATTCTCACTACATTTCATTTGCATCCATAATTATGCATATGTAGTATAAAGTGTTGAGAAAATCTCATTTAAATGAAATAGAAATTTTAAATGCATAAAAATATTTCAAACAATCAAACCCGCTTGCCATTTGTTCTTTAAAGAATGGGGTCCAGAACGTAACCTTACTTATGCATTAAAGCTTTGCTCTTGCTTTGCACTTCACCTTTTTTTACAATCAACATAACATAAAAAGTTTATAATAATAAATAAACTTTTTGCTCATAAACTTTCTGCGTAAAAAATATCCGGAATTATTGTATAACAAAAAAATATATTAATAATGTTTACCAAAATCTATTTCGTTGCACTTGAAGTAGACTGCGCTTGTAATAAAGATTACGCCAATGCTTGACTAACCCTCTTTACATATTTCTGTTAAGTTGATTTAATTATGATCATTTTTGAAGTGGTCGGTAATTTCAGGTTTAGCAAGAGAAAACAATCGCACGAACTATCTATGTCACGTTACTTGGTTAACTTTGGTCACGGAATGCATGTCGCAAACTAATCAGAAATCAGACAGACAGCCATAAATCTAGACCGAAAAATTATGTTTGTCTCATGAATTTCTTAAGACGACGACTGTCGAGCACGACAATATCTTGATTTTGTCAATATTTTTTATACCCTACATGAATTGTGGTGCAGGGTATGTTAAGTTTATCCGGACCTAGGTAACATGCAGAAGCGCTTAATATACGCTCAATTTTTATTACACCGATCGATTCCGAATCACTTTCTAAAACGATCTAAGTCTGTCTGTCCATCTGTCCGTTCCATGTCTCTCTCCATGTAAGTTTGCGGTCAAGCTGCAAATCGCACTTTTTGAAATATATTTTCTGGTTTGACCCAAAGACGAACGCTATCGAAAATGATTTGGATCGGCACGCTTGCTCGATCACTGCCCATATAACGCACTATTTTGGAATGTCCATGTAAATGTAACGGCAAAGTAATGTAGGGTATGAAAGAATTGGCTTAGCCATGTGAAGTCGTACTCGGCCGGTAGCTATAATAGCAGAGTCTTCTATATAAGTAAACAAGTAAGCAGTACATCAAGTTTACAGCATAAAAGGTAATTAATGTAAATGGATCGGAATTTGAAAGAAAAATGTTCAAAACATGCTATAAAACACTTTGAAAAAGATTTTATTTATTGACATTTGTAAATAAGTTGACAAAGTGTAGCTTTAAAGGCTGCTGGATAACTTAGATCATATGCTTGCCTGTCTTGAAAACTCTACCGCACTTGAGATTTGGACATGCGACCATTGAGTTGTTACTCGCGATTCTTTGCCTACTCAGTTACTCGTGCGATTTTTTTTTTTTTTTTGTCATTAATTCCATTTGATTTGCTATATCCTCAAAAATGACTTCTTTCGGAATAATTTTTTTTTTTAAATATACTTCACTCTCCAACACTTCTCATTGATCGGGCGTCCTATTCTTTTATTCACAAAATAACTGCATTTTTTAATTGTCTTCAAATAATTGATTCCGGTGATAACGTTTGCCATTTATTTTCCTTTCTTTTTTAATGTCTTTAAAAATAATTGAGAGTAAAGAACGACAACGTTTTCAGTAGCGTGTACTCTGGTACAAATAAATAATCTTTTTAGAACATCAAAAATATAGAAAAAAAAAATTGAGATAAATAGATAGATAGAGAGACGGAGAGAGAGAGAGAGAGAGAGAGAGGAAGAGAGTGAGAAGGAGAGACAGGAAACGATTAAAATTGATTCAATGACGAAAACAAATTTAAGAAAAGATATGGTGGGCGGAAGCAGAAGAAGATAGTCGTGAAACCGCATATAATCTCTTTCTTGTTTTAATTTAAATGTCAGAAGAGCATCATATATATATATATGATATATATATGATATATATATATATATCATCATATAGATACATCATATATATACATCATCATATATACATCGTCATATATACATATATATATATATGATATATATATACATACATATATATACATATGATGATGATATATATATATGTAATTTATTTCATGATTAATCATGTTCTTGTGTACAGCTTTTCGGAGAAATAGGAATTGAAAATAAATATATATATATATATATATATATGTATGTATACATATACCGGGATTATTATTTATTTATTCAATCCTACTTGGTTTTTTTTTTTGTTTTTTTGTTTGTTTGTTTGTTTGTTTCTAATGCTAACCGCACGACAGTTTAAAAGACAAAAGAAAGAAAACCCATTAAATATTAAAACTTATTTTCAAAACAAATACATAAATTTATGGTACTTACCTTTGTTTTAGAAAATAAACAGCAGCACCACAATGTGCAGCCACTTAACCTACATTTCTCGGTTCTGTATTTTTTTTTCTTTTTTTTCTTCTCCGAAAACCGCAAAACATAAACTGAAATAAATCAAAAAGACAACTGCAACAAAAACTAACATAGACTGTATTAGGGAAAATATTTGCAAAATAAAGAGGAAAACATCAAAATATACAGCGTCCTCGTCGTTCCTTAAATAATCAACATTTAAGCAAAACATCGTAAAATGGAAAAAAAAAAAAAAACAACTTTCTATGAATGGTATCAGATAAAGGGCGCACTCTTTCCATTTTGTTTTTTTTTTCTTTAACAAACACGAAATATATATGTATTGTTAGCAAATATTGCAAAATTTTGCTAAAAGAGAAGAACAGTCGATCTAAAGCTCTCTATGGGAAAAATTAAATTCATTGAAGGGGAATATCACAGCGCAGTTAAAGTCTTTCGTGCGAGGAAAACAATTTTTACGAAACTTTCTCCCGCGATCACAAGTCCATTTCGCATATTTTAGGATTTATGGATGAGCAGTTAGCACACACATTTTATTTCAAATCGTCCCTAGCAGAGGAAACAATGTAACCGGATTCACGGCAGTCTGATATGGACTATGATTTATCTCCATTTTTGAATGAGCGAAAGCATCGAGAGTTTTCTTATTTCGTCTCATTTATCCCTTTTGGCTGCAAATTGTTTTGCTGGTGAAAACATTGCCCATGGACGGCAGATCCGCATGAACACCCGAGTAGGTAAGAATCGCATCTACCAAATATGTTCCCGCGGATTCGAATCCCAATGCGGTAGAGTCTACCTTAGTCGTGCCGATAGTGAATGCTCTGTCGACAAAGCCGACAAAGGCTCTTTGTCCTTCCTTCCACTCCTTTCCCACTGTCACAGCGTATTACGCTAATGCAGAAAATCTCCTGAGCATTGCTCAAGTAATTAAAAAAAAAAAGAGGGGAAATTTTCCGATCCCATATTTGCTAATAACATAGGCTTAGTTCTGATAAAAACGTACGACAAGGAATGTTCCGATCTAACATTCATTCAGCGAACTGTGATCTGTGATATTGTAAGTAATTTGATTGATTAATTTTCATAACTGAAGTCGTTAGAAGTCTAAGCATAAAATAAGTTCTAATCCCAGTTGTGGCTTTCGCTCTCAGCGAAAACGAATTAATCGGATGACCATACTGATAAGCCCTGCAATGGGCTGTGGAACTAGTCTATACAGTACTTTATAAATTGCAGGTTCACTCCGATGATTATATCGAGCAAAGTTTTTCGCATAAAATGTGTTTTTTTTTTTCTTTTACAGAATAATTTGTTGTTCCCATTGACTGTCTCTTACAATCTGTTCACTTGAAGCAAATATTGCCGATTGTCGTTTTGAAACAAAAAAAACAAGCAAGGCTTGTACTAGTTGTTGCTTTCTCTGAAAAAAAAAAAAAAAAAAAAAAAACATCATACATTTTATACATTTAATTAATCGAACCGTAGCCATAATAATCGACTCTTAATCAATGCTAAACCAATTAATATATTTCGCGAGTTCGCATTTATTTAATTGAATTTTCTTCTTTGATTTAAAAAATATATATTTAACATAATTATTTATTATATATTAAACAGCATGAGTTCAATAATAATTCCCAACTTCCATTCATCCGAAATAATGTCCAAACGCAATAACGTTGACAATAATTTAACAATAATTTCATTACACATTTTTTAACCGCGCACAAAAAACGCCGAGCGTCAAGTAAGAAAACCGTAATTATTATAAAAACGAATAAAATAAAAAAAATAAAAAAAAGGAAAAAAAAAATTAAAAAAAAAAAAAAGAACTTAATAAATTCAAATATAAAACTGCATGCGGTCCATCGATTATATGAACCGTTTTATGAATACGCGACTATAGGCAATATGCTAAGTCCGTGATATCGTTTGCCTGGCATTTCATGAAATAAATAACTAGGAAATGTTCCTCGATTCCTCGATTCTCAAGAACAAGTCATATTAGCAGTTATATCGATTCAGTTCAAAGCAAATCTCTGAAGTACCATAACTCGGCAGAAATTGCAGAACAAAAAAAAAAGAAAGAAGAAGAGTGATGAAAGTAGATCTGCTTCAATCCTGTACGCTTGGAGAACTCGCAGCAAATTACAGTCATCTGATTATCAAGAGAGAGAGGGAGAGAGGGAGAGAGAGAGAGAGAGAGAAAGAGAGAAAGAGAGACAGAGAGAGAACCGAATAGGTTTTGCTTGTTTTGTTTCCATTAGCTTCCCCTAACGAAATAGCGACACGTTTCGGATTCAAATTTCTCAGGCAAATCGTCGAATTACTTCATCCATAAGCGGGGCATGTCAACTCTTACGTTTATAACATCTACAGAGAGCTATTTGAGATTCTTTATAATTTATAAATTTTCTATTTAGAGAAGATTCTGCTATCATTTATATTGTCTGTCTGTCCATCCGCTACTAGCGAAAATTACTATTAATAATCCTAAAACTTAGCAAATCTAGAAGCATTTAATTGATGACCATATGCGAACCGCTTACTGTTACGAGCGAACGATAAAAAACTTGTGTGAGAAAATATTTCTTAGGACCGTTTTAAAAAAACCCCTATAGAAAATATTCCCTATTAGTTGACTACGGCCTGATCGATACGTATCAATAGCTCGACCCCCGATGGATATAACCTTCACTCCAAATTGAATATGATCTCTTTTACTGCTAACGGTACATATTCTATTTCACGAATTCGCTGATAACAATTCATCAAGAAGGGGACTTGGAATCCCCTATACTTTGCATGCTGACTAAGTGATTAAAGTTTTCCTCGCTAATCGATTTGTTATGTAAGCAAAGGGTATTTAAGTATTCGCTTGATGCTGACTAAAATCATTATTGCTTTTGATCTTTTTCGTTTTATAGGCTCCTGCTTACATATATATTAAATAAAAAAATAAATAAAAAATAATATTAATGATTGTAATGATTAACCATGTTGAACGTTGGATTATCAATTAGATTAAAAGGGATTTTTTTTCATACGACAACATCACAAACTAGTCAGAGATAATAAAGCAAAGAGAAATAAATGGCAAAGTAAAAAAATTAAAATAAACGAACTTTAATGAAGAATACAAAAAAAAACAAAAGCCTTTAAATAAAATTAATAAACTAATTAAGAATGTATTCTAATAACAACAACACAAAAAAAGAACAAAAAAACAAAAAAAAAAAAACGAATACATTTCAGTAAAAACTATTTTCTTTTCGGTCTCTTCGGAGCTCTTAACATTTTCAAGTTATTTTTGCACTATAACATCTGGATATTATCAAGCATAACAAATTTAGTTTCTTTACAGCCACAATTACCACCAACGCATATACAAAAGCACGTAATCCTGTGGTCTTCTTGACAACAAAACCACCTGCAGTATATACACCTAACTTCGGGCTTTTAAATCTTTATATTATCGAAAATTATATTTCTTTATGTCCTTCGTAAACGTGTATGAGCGGAGACCAACAACAATAATAACAACAATGTTTAACAAATTTTCACTTAATGAAGGTATTCTTGAAAAATTTCAAAGCAACAAACAAACGAAAATTTATATCCACAAACATTATACAGTGGAACCTTTCACTCATGTCACATAAGCAATAGTAATAACAATTCTTGGGAGTTTTCCTACATGCATCTATTCCTACTCCTCTCTGGCTCTCTCATAACAATTTTCTTCCGACTGAAGCTTTTCTGTTTTTTTTTTTTTTTTCTCAAAGAGATTCCTTACTACACTTTCTTTGCCAAAAGGACCCCAGTTTTTGCACTAAGAAGGAATATTATCGCCCATAGATCAGCACAAAAAAGCGGGTATTTGAATACCCAATATTTCGAGTCTACTTCTGGTGGTGGGAAGCCCCTCTCAAATTGTTTGAAAGAAATAAAAAAAAAAATTTTCTCTCGAAGCGAAAGCAATAAAATTAATATTTTGGCTTAACTAAGTGAAAAAAATGCAAACTTGTAACCCAATTTACTGGGTTAAGTGAAATGGGAACTGGCGAGGAAATGCATCGGGCAGATTCATTTAATCTTATGGGGGTAAAAATGTTGTACAACCTGTACAACCTGTACAACAACAAAGTGTTACTGTAAATAATGATTTAATTGAAATTTTGCGAGAAAACACTGTTGCTTATCATTCAGGGATAGGCTTCACTGTTTTACCAAAGTACGTATGGTTATAACCAACGCATTATGCCAAGACAACATTTATTGAGGTAAATTACAAGTTGTCTTGAGAGAGAAACATTTAAACCGCAAACCATTTACAATCATAGAAAACCCGATAATAATTGCCAGCTTTTACGACTAGAGGAGCAGCAAGCGAAGAAAATAAATTTCTATGTTGTGAGCATGTAAATGTAACGAACGACATTGTGTAACATTTGCTTTAAATCGAATCTTAAGTACCCAACTTAGAAAAGTTAATTCCTATTTTGCTCCTATAACGGATCGGAGAGGATTTGCCCCATTACTCTCAGAAGCGATCGTTACTCTTTCTTCTTTTTTTCTTTTTTTCTTTTTTTATATAATTAGCGCACTGGTCTCGGAACATTGACTGAATCGAAAGTATTTAAAATTTATTCAGTCTCGTAAAAGGGTTTCGTTGTGCAAAACTATGTGGTATGCCTTGACAATCTGATGATGAGCGTAAAAGAAATTATGGACCACAAAAATACAGAGCGTAAAACACAAACATTCGTACAAGTAATCTAATTATGTCATTATTGTAGCCGAGCAAATACAAAGAGAACAACAACAAAATTATGTTTAACGAATGCACATAGCAAAGGGTCTTTCTTGATTAAATTTTGTGAAAACAATTTTCTGCATGACAAGACGGTAAAACGAAGCAATTATCCGTTTTCTTATTGCCTTTGCTGTCAAACATAATAATTTAAAAACACATTTTTTCCCATTTTTTTTTTTTTTCATTTTTTGGGCAATAAACAACCAGGCACTACCTTCCAACAAAAATACATAACTAATAAAAACCGTAAATTATGTTGATTATCTTTAATTTAAATCATTTTCAAACGTTTACTATTTTAAGAAGAAGAAAATAAATAATAATAATAATAATAATAATAATGCAATGAATTACTTAAAGAAATATATTTAATAAAAATGATGCGATAAGAAATTTCATTCGCATCGCAGCGTAACAGACTGTATGTTATAAGAGATAGAAATCTAGTGGGAAAAATGAAGTGATAAGACGATTATCACAATATAGTAGTGCGGTGTTAAAATTCTCATGTTGATAAAATTTAATCTTATTATGCTTTCATAAACGCTCTTGGGAGCTTGAAGGCATACTAAGCATGTCACATTAATTGCTGCATCCGAAAATATCCAATAGAATATTTATAATGAATTCAACATATTTGTTAAGCGTGATCAGGGATCATAAGCTTTAATTACGACCGTCCGTCCGTCCATCCATCCGTCCATCCTGTTAAGGCTAAAGTCCTTCAATGTTGCAAGCTAATGAAGAAATCGGAAACGGGGAATACTTTCTCTGAATTGAACTTGATCGATCAAAGGGAAAAATAGGCGTGGTCCGCTTATAAATTTACCCACATCAATTAAGAATTAGAAATAAGCTGGCAAAAACGCTCGCTATTATAGCGCACATCAGACTAATTTAGGTTAATTTAAAAAATACTGAGCCTTTAAAAGTTACCAGTCCTTACATTTAACAAATTTATGCTCTATGCAAATGGTAACTATATTCAAATGAAAGTTTTCGAAGTCTGGGAGTATCATCCGCTTCATAATATTAGCTCCAACCGAGAACAAGGAGCGCAGCTTAAAGATTCCACAAACACTACTATCACTACTTAGCTATTTTTCTATTATTTCTCGAAATGTTAGGCGCTTGAAGTATAAAATGCTTCAATTTCACTTAATCCGCATGAGCATGAATTGGTGGCGTTCTTATAGTTGCATCTGCGTCTTTCTCATTCTGTCTTTTACAATTTTCATCTCTTGTGGACTTTCAACTCATTGCCATTTGTCTGACTATCGGACAGAGAAACATTTTTATAAATTGTTTCCATACACTTTCTACTTGAGTTCCGACTATATATGAGAAACATATTTCTATGATTTGTAAACCTCTTTGAAAGGATGACATCAACAGATATTCTAATTGTGCTTGATGGCATCACTCGCGTAGTCTGAATGAAGATGCAAGTCGTCCGATTTCTGCCAATATTTCAAACAGCATTTGTGTTTCTCTCCAAAAATTGTTTTACTCTCGCATTTTGCAAAGACATTTTGTTGAAAACTGCAGAGAGACAATGCTAAGCTTAGACTTAAGACTGTCTAAACTATTTGGGCATGTTTGACTTCTTGCATTAGCGAAGCCCTCAACCGCCATTACCCGACTTAAGTTCGATAGTCATGCGCAGACGGCCTTCAGTAAAAGTTTGCAGATTGATATTATATATACCGATTTAATGCAAGATCTTTAATAGTGTCGGTTAGAAATTAATGTTATGGAAAATATTTCTCTTGGGCTTTTCCCCCGTCCTACCCAAAGAGTAGAAATGGAATTAGAATGGGTTACCAATCATTCCAATCTCACGAAATTCCTGTCACATCAGGAATCCCTCAAGCTAATCACTTAGAATATATTCCACTGATCGTATGTGTTAATGATCCATCATTCGTTATCAGTTTGTCCCACATCTTAATGTCAAACTATTCCTCTCGCTTTCCACAAAGAATTTCAGATCACTTGGTTACATTTTTATTTAGATAGGTATTCAATCGTACGTTCTTAAGTCAAAAGGTTCTTCGAGTTGACAACCGAACCTCTTTATAGATTCGTACAAGTTGTAAAGCGTGAGTTTGTTCCCTGACCTAGATAGACGTTCTGTTTGATCGTAAAATTCGCTTCAATTTATGTACAGAACGAACTTGAAATAAAATCTATATTAGTGGTAGGCCTTACTAAGGGCTGCTCTACAGAGTTCAACGATCGATGCACGATAAAGAGACTCCCTTAGAATTCGGCAAGAATTACACTGAAATATGTTTTTGTTCTGTGGGCATTGCTGATCGTTGCCATATGGAATCCGATTGAATCTTTGCCAAAACAATTGTTCTTTCCTCCATTTGGCGCACACCCTTCGTACGAAGAAAGATTAACATTTATATCTTTGCGCTCATTGGAGAAAAGGAATCATGATCTTTTCCCGGATTATAAATTTTCTTTTTCCCTTCTTCTCCGCCCTTCAAAGGACTTTCTTTTTATAAAAGTTCTCGAATATTAATTCGATTAAAAACTATTCAATTTACTCTGGATGTTATGTAAAAATCAAAATGACTCTTATTATCTGTCTCTGCAACTTTAAGTCCACTCTTCTCATTCTCGTGCATTTCTGACATTCTTACATATATCAGAATTTCTACTTACTGAGATGGGGTCACGATCCATCAATTTACTAAATGACGTTCAGATGATCAGTTTCCAAGTTTCTAACTCAGACTCAGGCATATCGCTTGTATGCGTAAGTCTCTGCACAATACTCAGAAGTAATTTTTTCCTTTTCCCGCTTCTTCCCCCTTATTTTTTTTTATTTATATTCACATCTTCTTCATTTTAAGTTTCTTTGTATCGCTTTTCCTTTATGATAAGTTATAAGGCCCGAAACTTCAAGTTAGCTTTATTTAGCTGAATGTCATATATATTTGTGTAAATATGTAAATAATTTTACTCGACAATGGAAATCAATTCAATGCCAACCATAACCACATATTTTCGGTATAAAAATATTAGTTTAAATTTCGCTTGAAGCGACAACAAAGTGCGAACTGCTGTCTTATTTTTACACCCACCACTACAAGCTGAACATATAGTCATGTGGTCAAGACGTTTGCAATGCCCACACGGAAATTTCAGAAACTCCATGTGGTGTTTATATTCTCGATCAGCATTAAATTTTGAATCAGGTTAAGCATGGCTGCCTGAGCGTCTGGGATAAACACTCTCCTGGCCTCTTAGATATAATGATAACAATTACAACACAGATTCTATAGGCGAGCTACACGATAACTACATAAAATTGAAAAAAAAAAAAAAATGGTCACGACCATCCAACTCTGTACGGTAGGGAATTTTTGTTGTCCTTCTTTTTCTCTTTTTTTTATTCTCAAAGTTTTGGAAGTCCCAGAAGGAAGGTTAAGAGATCTCACAAACTATAATTATTCTTGATTAGCATCAAATTTTGAAACGATTTAAGCCTTTGTCCGGGTGTGCGTCTATCCGTCTGTCTAATGTCTGCTGTAAAAATTCTCCTGGCCGCGAAAATGAAGCCAGCGAAATGAAGCTATCGCATATTCCATGGGTGATGCTGTAGGATCTGTACAAAAATGAAAAGAATTCGCCACGCCTACCCAATATTATAGCGTATCAAAATTTAATTTATTTTCAATTCCTTCAATAACAGAACGAGCGTCATATCTCTCACATAAAATATATAGAGTTTGACTAGTTTGAAGATTGATATACACCCAAGCATGTCCGTCTGTTCATCTGTCTATTATTCTATCTACCAAACGGTGTAGTATCTGCGGTGAACATTCTCCCGTCAGCGGGATAAAATCAAATCGATTAAGAAATTGCGAAAGAATTTGAAAGGATACGCATACATCGCCTATCCGCCTATACGGCAAAAACTGAGAACATTTTGACTTTACGTGGGTTTTGCTCATTGCTTATGAGGTACCAGACAAACGCAATATAAACATGTGTGTGAATACGAAAATTTTGTTTTTTCTTCTTTTTTTAATCTTTTCGATGAGGACGATAGGTATACAAACTGCGACCACAACCGCATACAGTTCTCTTACTTGTTAATACTTATTTTTCTATGGGGATTATATTTGTTTTTTTTTTATTTATTTATTTATTTTTTTCTCATACTAAGAACCCCTTAAGAGGAAACAAGGATACAAAATAAACTGCGATAAATTTAATTACATTCTCTATCTATTCCACTATTTACTTAAAAGGAGACTTGAACATGTGCAGTTAATAATAAATACTTCAAAGTAAAATTTGCTCAAACAAAGAACGCCGAAGGAAAACTCTTTTACAAGAATATTTAGTTTGTGGAAAAGCACAGAGCAAGCAACTTTTTATGATGCAAACGGGACATTCTTTATTTGTTTCTTTTGAGAATTTCAATTAACTACTTTCACATCGTGTACCCTATTTTGCCTTCCTTTCTGCCTTCTGCTGATTCCCAAATGCAACTAAGTAACGTTGACTAAGTAACGTTCAGCTTAAGCTTGAAAGAAAAGCGAAAAAACTTTAACTAAAACTGAAGAAAGGGAAGAAAATGCGATAACCGTGAGCTCCTAAAGGAAGGATAGTCATTTTAAATGTTGATCAATCATCAATTTCCAAATATTGAAAGAAAATGCGAATGATGCAGACATAGGAGAAGCACAGCAAAGCTGTCGAAGAGCTTCGTCTGCGTGCTGCGTGAAATTTTGCTCTAATGGCGGCAAAGAAAATGTGTTCTGGTATTCCACTGCATCGATCGATAAAAACTGCATCTGTTAAGATAAGACAACGAATAACTTTGTTCAGACAACACCAGCCTCAATAGCGAAGAGCGCATATTTACACATCAGGGCTAATGTTGCTCGCCAGGTGCAATTCGTTGAATGCTGTGCCTAAAGTGCTCAGGGAAGCCAAAAAAAACAATTGTTGGCAATACCCACAGCAAGATATCTACAACATACAAAAGGACACGATAGTGTTATTATACAC
>KK502401.1:5438476-5461015 GCA_000688735.1 Glossina austeni
ACCGATGATTTATTGTCCGTCCTTCTTCTCATTAATTTATGTTTCAACCGATGATTTATTGTCCGTCCTGTCGACACTCCTTCTTCTCATTAATTTATGTTTCAACCGATGATTTATTGTCCGTCCTTCTTCTCATTAATTTATGTTTCAACCGATGATTTATTGTCCGTCCTTCTTCTCATTAATTTATGTTTCAACCGATGATTTATTGTCCGTCCTTCTTCTCATTAATTTATGCTTCAACGGATGATTTATTGTCCGTCCTACAGACACTCCTTCTTCTCATTAATTTATGTTTCAACCGATGATTTATTGTCCGTCCTGCAGACACTCCTTCTTCTCATTAATTCATGTTTCAACCGATGATTGATTGTCCGTCCTTCTTCTCATTAATTTATGTTTCAACCGATGATTTATTGTCTGATTGAATAGCGTTTGTCTTCTTATGAGAATAAAAAAACAAATTTCCGTTCGGTAAGGAATTGATATTTTTTTTGAGAAAAGTGAGAGAAACAATTTTCTAAATAAAAAATTTTCTTTCCATTCTTTTAAATTAATTGCTTTTCAATACAACGAAACTAGACGTGGTTAGGTGATAGTGCCCGACTGAGCTGGATTTTGCTGTAAGTGCACTGTGTAGGGACTAGCTTTACCTCAGCTTTACCTGTGCTTTACATGCAGCACAAAGTACTCCTATTCTAATGCCTCTAAAGTGTTATTTCACATACCGACGAAGACTGTTCGACGGATAAAGCAATAAATTTTCGTCCATTCGAATATCTTCCCTTCCCCTAGGTAAAGGCTCAAGATGAAGTCGACTTTTTAAAATTTGCTTTGTATTTGCCTCTCAAATTCCTGTTAAATATTGCCAGAGATATTTATCCAATATTTGTCTTAATTCTTTGTCTTCAAATGCAAGAATAAAAAAAATACATAAAAACCTAATACGAAGCTGTTTCTTTCTTCCTTCCCCGCCAAATGTATACCTGAACGATATCAGCTCTGGGCAGATTGTATACAAAAAACAAATAAGAAGAAAAATCTTTTATCTTGAAACTTTCTCGTTTGCCCTACACTTTGCTATTTACGCCTAACTAAACAATCAGTCCCTAACAATCGTCCCGCATCGCAATCTGAACTTTTACTGGCAAAGGAATCTTTTTCATATATATTCGATAAGTTCCAAGGGCAACTTTAGTTAACGAAGAAAACCATTCCGCAACTGCGGTTTTATTCATTCATTCAAAACTACAAATTTGATAGAATGCAAGAAAATAAAGCGCGTCACAAATACAAAAATAATTCGCAATCCCTTCAAATGGGAAAACTTACTACGCACTGTTCTGTACTGTCTGCCTACATGGCGTATAATGCATTCATTGAAACTATGACACAAACGGAAATGAAACAGAATGCAAAACGAAACGACACGTTATCTTAAGTGCTCTGTATTTATCAATAACAGACCTAAGCAACAACAACAACACAGTTGCAATGGCATCAGCAAATAATCTCATTTAAAAGACTACTAAGATAACTGAAAATATATGCCAGCACAACGTAATTCTGTATGTATTTTGGCAGCTGTAGTTACTTCCAAAACGACACGAAAACCGACAAAAAAAAAAACCTTTGCTCTAAATTGGTGGAGAGCATCCTTTTGATTTTATTTTGACTTTAATTACTGTGGCGTCTAAAACTTATGTTATGTAATGTTTTGTAGCGTTTCTTAAATCAAACATCAAATTTTTAGTCATTAACAAATATATCTTTAAAAACGCATATATATATATATATATATATATATATATATATATATATGTATATCTTTCCTTAATGTCTCATCCTTATCCTAATTTCTTAAGTGAAGAAAAAGAAAATAAAGCTGAGCTAAAAATTTTATTATCATTCTGTAAACATTTTTATAAGTTTTCTTTCGCCTTATCGTGAGAGAACTTGTCTTTGCCTATGTCTGTTTGTGTGTATGTGTGCATGTGTGTGTGTGTGTGTGTGGTAATACTTTTCAAATATATTTCCGTTCTTTTTAATAGTCTCACTGCTTACTGCCAACTAGAACAAGATAGAAACTAAAAGTTTAGCATCATCGTCAGCAACTACAAAACTACATCACTAAGGAAATGTTAAGCCTAATTGTGGTTAGTTATCTTGTTTATATGCTCATAAGTCTAGTAATTAAGGATTTTTAACTAAGAGAGTTTCTTTACTGTACGTGATATTAATTGCACGATGAAAAATGCACAACCAAATTGAGAAATATTCTACAACAACAACAACAACAACAACAACAACAACAACAACAATAACAAAATAAATAAAATACAAACAAAATTCACTTAAAAACTTCGTAACATGAAGATATTTCACAAAAATGAAAAGGACATCATATGCAAAGAAAGCAAAAAAAAAAAAACAAAAAAAAAAAAAATACATTCGCTTCTCTCTTATGCAAATTTTTCATTACTTCTATTAATGGAGTACAAGGATTGCAAATAATAAATATTAAGTCTATTTTTTTTTATTTTATATATTTTCATATGCCATAAAAATGACTCCTTATAAGAGCCAAGTATTCCCAAATGCATTAAATGATGTTTAAGTTTCAATTTCGATGATACAGAGACAAATAAAAAACTGATATCTGATGATCTGGTTTCGTACAACACGATGGAACTGCTTGCTCGGGCAATGAAAACGTGCCTCTATGACATACATTAACGAAGCTTTTATTTCGCGGCAACGAGTATTGAATTGATCATCATTTTCATCTTAATTATGAAAAGTACACCAATCGTTCACCATCGGCAACGATCTTAACAATCTCAGCGAAAGAATTCAAAGCGATATTGTAAAGATCTCTGTGGTGGCATCTAGACCCTCATATCAGGAAAAGTAAATAATTCGCCTCGGCCTCGCATGCCGTTCGTCCGAATATATTATTTACGTATTGTTCTTTTGTCCAAAATTATGATTATCATTTACTTGCTTCAATTTTTCGCATCGGCAATCCCGAGAGATCGTTGTTATAATTTGATTATTCGTTTTCTTGCCCGAAAATATGCTACACATTTCGTTTTCATTTAATCCAAAATTGTAATTTTTTTATTTACAACTTTCGAAAATTCGCATTCGTGTTTGTCTTATTCGAAAAAAGTGTGTGCGAATTTTATGCTTTCAACGAATCGCTTTATACCCGATCTGCTTACATGAATATCAGCAGCATTATGCGGCACATACTCGATTTTAATAAACTTTTGTTTTTTCTGTTATTTATTTTACTAATACTAAAACATTTCATTTTAGGCGGGAAATATTGTGAATATTACTCTGAACGTATGATAGTGAAAGAAAAAATTGAAAAGAGACAAAAGCACCGATTTTTTCAATTAAGTTATTCATGTAAAAAAGATTTCAAAAAAAACCTATAGAAGAAAAGCGAAAAGTGAAAAGAAAAAAGAAAAAAGAATTTTACACAACTGTGTTGGACAGTTGCAATTAAGGGAGTGTCATCTGTGTAAAGAGCATCGTTGAGATTTCTCAAAAATCTTAACAGCAAACGCAAATATAGAAAAAACAACAAAGTTGACAGCGCTATACTGCAAGGTACTCTTTCCCTAGTAGGCCTCGAGATGGAGTAATTGCTGTTAAAGCTTGCAAAGCAAACAAACGATTTGTGCGTAAGGAAAGTCTTCGTAATCTTTTCGTAGCACATTTGCTACCCAAATACGTCGGGCGCCTAGAACTTAAAAAATCTAACATCAAAAGCTTCTGCAACGAAAGAGACTCGCACCTAATATTTTTGTATTTTTCTTGAACAAAAACTCTGAACATATACAACCAGACCTGGATCTGGAGCTGCATCATCGCATCAATTTTCTAAAAAATTAATTTTAATGCACAAGTAACTGGACACAGGATAATATCCTGATGAAGGTGAGAATCGCTGAACTACTTAAATATCAATCAACCACACACAACCTGCATCTCTTCATTTAAAGCGTATTTTTTACCATTGAGTTATCTTTCAATGTTTGAAAAGAGAAAGTAATGCGAGGGGGCCTAGTCCGTCGAATAGGGTGTGTAAGGACAGACTTGCAACTGAAAATTTTTGATTTTGTGTATTACGATAACCAGGACGCGGTTTAACACGTTATCTTCATATAAAAATATTTGCCTTTTCATCAAACTCGGCGTTTTTTTTTTTCTTGATTTCGTCGCTCAAACGATGCAATGAATAAAAATTTGCCCACGCGCATCCCAAAAAACTGGCGCTACGACTTTGCAAATAAATGAAACTATCTTTGCCTGTTCGTTCTTCTAGTCCATTATTTCGACTGTTTCTTCTAAGACCTAAAGCTAAGGATTCCTGTTTTATCCACGGTTGTGAATCGATTCAATAGCTAGGCTTGACTGCTGTAAAATGTGATCACAAATTCTACGTTAGCTTTTGTGTCCTGCTACCATACGCCGCAACTATATTGTGCTCTCACTTCTCATACTCAGGCGTTGTGGCGCATGCCGCTAGCAAACGAATTCCATTTATTGGTTTTCTCTATCATTTCCGAGACGATCGAACAAAGCGATAACAAGTCGCGCATCCGCGTTCTTAACGAAGCAGTAGCCCCCATGGAGTTTGGAGTCGTTTCGATAATGGTTGGATCGGTATCGACATTTCAAGTCAAACGATTAAAACTCGAGGCCTTATAAACAGAGAGTGACTTATACTTCTTATCACTTTTCTTATTCTTCATGAAATAAAAGACAATTAATTCTTCGATTCATTTGTTTCATTAAATCGGAGAAACTTACCCATCAGAGGATGTCCCCTATAACATGATGTAACATGATGAGGATCAAAATAAAGTGGGGAGCGAATGACCGCAGCATTGCAGGTATGCATCGGTAAGTGTTATAACTTTACTAACTGAGCTCTCACCATAATTGCAACCAAGTGTGGCTATCAAACCGCGTTGAGTTTTGAACAGACGAACACCGAGTTGGTACGTGGTCGTGAATCTCGCCTACTCGCCTATGCGGAGCGATTAGTATAAAATCGAAAATATCAAAGACGATGCTGTTAAAGGAAGATATTGCACACCATAAATTTTTTTCCCCTTTTTGCAAATACACTGACAACTTTCTCTATTGATGGCCATCAAGCGAGTAATAACAAATGTAGCTTCAAGGCTAGTCTTTAGAAGATTAATACTTTCGTCTACCTCATGTCCGAGATTTCTCGGGTTACGCTTAAAAGCATTATAATATTTGATTGTATTATTTTTGTACTGTTGGTGAGTGGGGGAAGATCTTAAATGTCCCCAAATGTCCCATCATCTACACATAACTGTATAGCGGTACTATAGATGCTTGAAATTTTAAATGCTTTTCTTTTTTGCTTTTTTTTTTTTAAACAAATTCACTTTTCATGCGATTGCCTGGAAAGCTTAAATACATGTGAATAAAATTTCCTTGCGGCCAATTTTTGAAGGAAAAAATTTCAGATCGTCATTAGGTTACGAGCCATATTTTCAAAGAATTTTTGTTTCTTGTCTTAGATGTAGGGTTGCAATCCCTAATGTTATGATAAGAAGGGCCTTTTCAGAAAAAAAAAAAAAAAAATTATTTTCTACAATTTATGAGCGCTTGCAACATCCATAAGAAAGCAAATTGCAGACGAATCGTTTACGATAATGCACGTTTTAATTAGTTTAGTTTGGCATATGGTGGCGATTTGCGAAATTGGAAGCAGGCTTTGTGGTCAGGTCAGATCCGTCAGTCCGTACAGCTTGTCAGATCTAATGGACCTTAGCTTCAAAACTTTTACGAATAATGGAGGAGAGGATTTATTTTTATTAAAATAGTTTTACCGCACACACACACACACACACACATCCACGCACACAAAGCATAATAAAATAAATTTTCAAGTTAAACCATATGAAAACCTCAATCATGTTTAATATTTATATGTTCGCTTGGAAACCAAACAACTGACTACACATAAATTCATAGAAAATGTAAGGAAAAAACATGATTTAAATATACCTGGAATAGTGTGTATAAATAATGTACGAAACGTTAATAGTGATGTCCTGCAGTTCGCACATCGTTCACTAACTCGTTTACTAAATCATGTAGAAAAAATATTTTTATATATATATATAAATTATTATTATTGCAAAAACCACAGATCAATAAATAAATTTTCATAAATTGAAACTCACAAACAGCACACGAAACCAAAAACTAACAACGACAAAAACCAATTATCTTTAGCAATAATATTCAAAAAACTTAAAAAAGTAGGAAAAACAAATTAGAATTTGTCAGGCAATAAACGACTTGTTTATTAACTATACTCCTCGCAATCGAAATGATTGATATTTGATTACACCTGAAGCAATTTTGTATTAAATTCCGGACCATGGAAAAAGCTAAGCGCTAAGCGAAACAATCAATCACAACTAATAGTAGATGTAAAATAAGTTCGAACATTACTTAGGGACACACTGGAAAAGCAATAAAATTAATAGTGGACTATAGAAAAAAAAAAAAAATACTATGAATGAATAAGTAATAGGTAGACGGATAATAATTAACATTTTAGTCCATGATAAATAACTTTTTCTTCTTGGTGACTGTGCGCAAGAAGTGGGACAAAAGAAGGAAAAGGAGAAAGTGTTGGCCGGAGCCTTAAAAAAATTCTACCGGTAGTACTGGTACTGGTAGTCGCGCTCCTTATCATATCGATAAGATGGACGGAGTAATATACGGATGATAATGGCCAGTTGCACCTACTAACGGATAAAAAATGCTTTATCATTCAATCATTCTGGATAGTAATTGTGACCCTATAATAGGTAGCTAATAATTTATAATAAAAATTAAAAATTTATATCAATTAGCAAAGTAAAGCATAGGGACAGATATTAATGCATTCATGAGTTAGTTGGTAACGATTTCCATGATCTTCGGTGACTAATTACGGATAAGAAGAATAATTCTAAGGTGAAGTAATAATGAATTGTAATCGATAATAAAGACACTAAAAATGATAGTGAGGAATATTGAAGAAAGTAAAGTTAGTACGGATAACACCATAAGCACTAATAATAATAATAATGATAAAGAGGAGGATTTTAAATGCTTTATAATGATTCATAATTCAATTTTGCTATACATAATAACAACATGATGATCATGAAAAAAATTAATAATATTCCCAGAATTTAGTATTGGCAAGCAAGTGTTATATGTAGGATCGTGTGAACGATATAAAACTGGCCGAGAGTCACTTTGAAAATTATATCCATTTTATATATGATTTCAAGTCTTAACTCTCAATGAAACTTTCATTTTGATATTTAACCCTAACATATATCGTAAGCTATGTTTAAGTTTTTACGGTTTCACTTAAAAAGGGTTCATTTCATAACCAACTTGGAATTACTATTGTAATTTAATTTTATGAATAGACGAATACAACTAAAATCGAATGAAAATTAATGAAAAATCAAAGAGCGAATAATAAGCTTTAAGAGCAAAAAATAATTGTCAATAATAATGGATAATAATGAATATAAGACGAACCATGGCGGATAATAGAGGATAGAAAAATAAAATTCAAGTGATTAAGAAAATTAAGTATAAGAGAAAGAGATAGAGAGAGAGAGAGAGAGAGAAGGAAATTAAACATAACTATCAATGAGTTAAGTAAAGGAATAATCGTAACACAATTGTCTGTTTGTCTTCTACACGAATAAGCCATAAAAACGTTGATTATATTTCCATGTCGACATATTAGTCAGTCAATAAATCCCGAGACTAATTAGAAAACAACATTTCCCTCTTTTGGCAAAATTCAACGTACCGATTACCGGGAATCGATTGCCGAGAAAAATGTTCATTTTTTGAAGGTTTTCTGGCGCAAGCCCCACGTTCAGCAACAACTGTGTTTGTGTCAGCTTGCGTAGAATTCGACATCGACATTCGAACATCGACAAATCGCCATAAATCATATCAACCAATATGGAAAGCGCCCCTTACCCCTCTTGACATTTTAAAACGAGTCATGATTGCTATTACTTTGTAAAAATACTCTGATCATTGGTTTGTTCCAGAAGACAATTTCGGCTATTAACCTTCGATGAGTTATATTATATAACCCGTAATCTGATGATCTCTATAGAATACGACGAAATAATTAAAAAAATGCTGCGCTTAGTAACAAATTTGTTAATCTATTCAAAGCAAACGTTGCCAGCTGCAAATATGTTTAAATTATTAAAATGAATATATCGATCTGTGCACTTAACACTTTAAAATATATATATATATATATATATATATATAGACATAGTATGATTTTATTCTTAGCAGAATTAAAAGTTTACGAATTTTTTCGTAAAATATTTAGCAGAGTCGCTTGTTGTCCGAGAGTAATGACTCTACAAGTAGAGACGGAATTTGGAAAAACTCACACTTGGGAAGTTTGCAGCATGTACCCTATGCCTAAATTTGTTTATTACAATTAACACATACTTTTTTGTAAATATGATCAAATGCTTGAAGAGATATCCCCCATAAAGTGCAATCCGGTCAGATGGTCCAAGAGAAGTGAGAAAAGCGAAAGAAATAGAGGGAGAGGCCAGAATAAAAGTGCGCGTGCATATGTGCGTTTACCGACTGAGCACTCACTGTAAGTATGACCCCCGGACAGACATGTCAACCCGCACTTAGTAATCACAAATTCTTACCTTCCCGGCTATCGGGCAGCCACTCTTAAGCCCTAGAAGGGGAAGCTTCCTTCTTAATCGCAATAGCCTTTCGGGTAAACTTAGTGTCATTCGGTATTGCTTAAGCCGATTAGGCCAAAGTACTTGATCGAAGGCGCGGATCAATGGCCATCTGATTTTCGTAAAAAAGAAGAGGAGATCTCTTCGACCTCCTTTCCTTACTACGCGTAAGCCACTGTTGATTGCCATGCAACTGCTTACTCGGACAAGTGAGTGTTTGGCTTTTTTTAATGCATTTTGAATATAACGAAACCAACCAAGTTAGGCTAAGATTATGGCACACTGGCCCGCTCTGACAAACGGCAAATGTACCGTAGATAGCACAACATAGCAATGGAAAGAAGGTAGAAGAAGAAAAGGAATCAATCAAATTTACTTTTTTTTTTTGAAAACTTAATAACCAGTTGACATAATTACAACAAAAGTAATAGAACAAGTGAGCTTAAGATAAGGAGAACTCAAATTGTCCGCGTGCGGAATTTTAATGCATTTCGTAATGAAATTTTCAATGAAAATGCATTTGAAAACTCATTCAGTGATAAAAGACATATTCTTTTGTTATCCTAATATTGTCGATGTAACGAACGGAATAATAAAACTAAGTAGAGGACAAAGCAAAAGCAAAAGCAGAAAACACAAAAAAAAAGAAAATTATAAATAAATGAAAAAATAGTAAAACAAGCGCAAAATAAACGGAAAATTGTAAAAACCTAACGATTGCACTATCATAAATTTTTATTAACCACTAATACAACAACACATGCATACATGTACACATTTTATATGGTTTTACACAAAACACATATAAGCACAAATAAATATTAATACAATAATAAATATTATATATGCGTGCGTTATAAATCACATAGAAATTGCACGAAATGATAACAGAACCACGGTAAAATAATATAAATTATATGACAATTATCAGGTTAAAGTAAAACCGAAATCCATATACAATAAATATTTTTGTGCCTTTTTATTCATTCATTTATTTATTTATTTATTTATTTATTTGAATATTTTGTTGCACTTTCGTTTTTTATATTTTATATATATATATATATATATATGTATATATGTATATGCATATATATGTATGATAGCTGCCTATATATGTATACATATATATATATATATATATATAGTATTTAATCTATATAACAAAAATAATGATAACCGAAGCGAAATATAAGGAATTTGCATATCATCGCCATCATAGGTGTTTGCTTGCAACATAAGTGCTTGTTTATGTGTGTATGTTATGTGTGTGTGTGTCTATGCATTCATATTTATATTCAAACATTTACGTTTGCCCACCAGACGATAATGTTTGCTTAAAACCGCAGTTTGTATTTGTTTTAGAATTTAATCGGGAAATATATTGTCGGATATATTGAATTTTCGCCGCATACTTGCGGTTTAGTTTATGCACAAACGCATAGACACATACGCACATGCACACACACACAAACACGCAGATGTCGTTCTACATTAATATCTAAATTTAAAATCAGTTAAGTTTTCAAGAGGAAAAACCAGAAATTTCTTGCATAACTAAACTAATTTCTTACGCCCACCCACTTGACTTTATTTCATTCTTCATTTCGACTTATTTTACAATTGTAATGATCCCCCCCGCTCCCCCAGTAAGAAAGTACAAGCAAGCAATCAATTTTCTTTTTTAAAGCCACCGATAATTTACTCAATCATCACCGATGTCAAGATTGCCCATCACGAGCCTACACCTTTTCAAGGGCTATGCCTTTGCCAAGTTCCGGTTTATCGCGAAATAAAAAAAAAAAAAAACAAAAAAAATAAATATTCGAATAAAAAATATTAAGAAGCAAGAAACTAACCCCTTAATTGCGATCACGAAACCGGGAAAACTAATTTATTTCCATTGACTCGCATGCTCAGTTACCGTAAACACACTGAAAGAATTACATAATTAATGCAGTAGAATATGGAACTAATGTAGACCTCAATACTCTAAATTATAGAAAGATCGTGAGAAATGCTGCAATCTATCAAAAACACTTAACTTAATTGCTATTCTATGTGCAGGGTTTGTCAGCGCCAAAATCGCCACAAGTATGCCCTGCCCTGATACGTAATGCACTAAATTAATTGTAAAAAATTGTAGCGGATTTATTCAAATGCAGTTTTTCGACATTTTTTTTAGGGGCCCTAAAATGCCACAAAGAAAAAAAAAACACACACCAATACTACTAAATGCCCTGACTGTTTCATTTAAGGTAATCTCGCGTAATAGAATAACAAAAATTATCTCTTGTTTCCATGTAACAACCTTATGGAAGGGGCACATGCTCCTGACTCAAATAATATTCTTGCCAAAGATTTAGTTTTTATTCATCCAGTTTCGTTATCAAGTCCTCAAATTTCGACAGTGTTGTCAGAGAATTCATACATACATGAGTTAATGTTCGTAAAATAGGCCTGCGCTGCTGAAATACGATACAGAAGTTAGGCTAAGTAATATTTGCAGCTACTCCGCCACAAAGACGGAGGGTAGTCGCTGGGATATAGGCATTCACTGCCATATGGAATATTCAGCTTGCATGTTGTTTCGACTACAGTATCACCTAATTTCATACAGGGCTGAACAGGGCTTTAACACAATTTTCATTTTTGAATACATTTTGCGGTTTGTGGCGCGAGCATTTCTTCGGCAAAATCATTGTTAGTTTAAATTTGTACCATCCAATCCATCGTATGAAACGAGAAATGACAGACGCCTGCCTAGTCGAGGTCAATGTTTAACTGGTCTTACATGTTCGCTATGTTGCGAGAGAAAAATTATGTTTTGTGATGTGAGAAAAGAATGGAAAACAAGATAAACGATGAAATGATTGCTGGAACTCAACATAGAAGTCAACCTTTTTGGAATGCAATAGGATGTGGAAACGGAGAACGTCATAGTTTATGCTTAGTATTGCCTTGAACTTGTTGGTTAAATATTAGTGTAAAGCGAAAAGTTAAGTAAACTTTATTAACTTTAATCAAGACATTTATTAAAAGTCTATTCACTTCATCTGTATTCATTACCCATTAACAGACTTACTTACCTCCTTTTACTTTTTCTTATTTTTCGCATTATAATATATTTCCCTCTCTCTCTTTATCTTTATCTTTCTTTAAGCATGACTATCAATACATGCTTTAACCGTTTCAATTTTCATACCAAGGTAAGTAAGATTTATTTTGCTGATAATAACACAAATGCGAGCAAACATCTAAAAACTTGGTAACTATAGAGAAAAGCAATAAATAAGAAAACGTTTATCACTGTCCCTTTTTGTGGCCACATCATTCATTTACCAGTGTAGGCAGGCACTTAACATATTCTATTACATATCCTTTTATGCACACGCATGCCCCGCACACCTCAAGGTTGCCGTCCGTTGGCCAAAGTATAGCGTAAGGCTCTTAATTCCAAAAGATGCTCATTAGTAAGTTAATGTTGAGCATTAGCTTAATTTGTCTATTACTGGCATTTGCATGGTCGTAAAATTTCATTCATTTAAAATTCTACACGTAGATGTTATTAATTAAAGCAAACTCTCTAACCGTACTAAGCAAAAAAAACCCAAAAAAAAAAAAAAAATGTCTGATGAAAAGCACTTCAACAAATACATATGGGATTTGCTTTTATACTTTCGATAATACCGATGCTTAATAATTGACTCGATAAAATCGTTTAATATGTCTACACACACACACACACACACATCAATCGTAGGAGTTTTGCTTCCTTAGGCTACAGACACATAATGCTTAACAAAATGCTTACGCATTTTAAGGATTGCTTGAAATTAGTTTTTATTAAGCATCTAAAAACATCTTCAGATTTATTAGGACAATTGAAAAGTTCCTGGTGGCTGAGTTTTCTTTATCCATCACCTTCATCTTGAAAAAGGAAGCAAAAGTGAGACGACATTTGCATATGCGTATGCATGGCTTGATATTTTGTACCGTTACTCTGGGATCATCGATAGTTGTTACCGTTGGACTTGTGCTACTTTATGAGTAATAAACGAAAAACGAAATGAAAACAACTTCTCTTCTTTGCAAGACGAAGATGTTCTTCTCCTCGATTTATGTCCCGACCGATTTGATTCGTTTTCATTTCTTGGAATTGTTCTACAAAATTTAAAGCCGCTATCTTCATTATTGCAAATTGGAGATTGTTTGCAGCAGATAAAATAGGGACAGACAGAAAGACAGACAGACAGACAGACAGACAGACAGACATATCTAGATGTATTGCGAATTTGACGTCAGTCAAGAATATTTGTTCTTTATCGAATCTCTGAAAGTTGATTCGGTGTATTGGAAACAGCTCGCCAAAGTGAAAATACGCCTTCTTCTGGTGGGGTGTACAATAAAGTGCATAATAGCATAATTATCATGATAATTATTTATTTATTTACTGTCTATATATTCTGTAAATAAATTTGCAAAGTACGGATTTAAAAGGCTGCCGGATAACTTGGACCACATTACACGCCTATTTCAATACAGGTCCGTCTTTGAGATTTGAATCCGCGTCCATTGAGTTGTTGATCGCAAACATTTGCCTACTCAGCCACTCATGCGGATAGTTATAATCTACTGAGAATAAGTAAATAAAAAAAATATTAAAGACTCAGCCCTCTAATCTTAGCGACTCATGTCTCGAAGTAAGCCGAGAAGACAAAAAAAAAATTGCATTCGTTTTGTGATATTCAAAAATAATATACCAGGCGACGGACTAGGTTTCGGATCTGTGTCTCCAGAAATATTAACGAATTTTTCATTCTATTCGATGTAATCATTTCATTATATATATATATATATACATATATATATATTGAAGAATTTTTATATCAACCTTGATTTTCTACTAAAAAAATTCAATTCGATCGTAAGCGAATCTTGAACAAATCAGCGAAAAATTAAACTTTCATAGTCAATAATATTGCGTGACTGTCATTGATTTTGCTAGATTTTTATGGAATATACGTTGAATTTCTGTCTTGTGTCCATTTTAGTTAATCAGTAATGAGCAAAAGTCCAGTAAGTTGCGGCATTCTCAGTTCACAGAGCTCTGTAGTCAAGCCCCTTAATTGATTTCGCCCATTTCCAGCGCCAACCTGCGGATAGACGGACATACTTCATTATCAAGGATATATATAAACTTTAAGGAGTCTCTGAGGCTTCCTGCTGGTTCCATTTCTGTAATTCCATGAACTTTTCAATTAATATAATAAATTTTTACTCTATTTTATATCTGGGTGCACTTTTAAGTTAACATCCATTTGCTCATGCATGTAATGTAGTTTGCCGGCAACCAGGTCAACGACAATATATGCAAAGAAAAGAATACTAGCAACTAAGAAACTTATGTAACGCCTTTGAGCGAATCCTGCAAACTCACCATCTTTTGTATGCTTGTGAATATAAAACTCGCGACTTTTTATTACTTGTAGGTGTGTTAGTAATACAATCGAGATCGGTCTTATGTATGCATAATGTATAAGAGATTTATATATATATATATATATACAGTACATATAATACAAATATCAATACATTCAAAGTCCTGTATGTACTTCACTGTAACCAAAATGATTTTTGTTAATTAATTCAAACTTGGACCACTTGGACCAGACTGCTTGCCGCGGTGGCTCGCGAAAATGGTTTCCTTTTTATTGTATTTCTTTTTCTTTTTTTTTTAATTTCTTGATGTACGCCTTATAGCCTTCCCCAGAGGATGTTGTTATTCTGCTATCTTTGTCTTCATTAAAAAAAAGTTGGCCTTAAAATTCTTCTTTTTTAAGCTATTACAGTGGTCTAGCCCCTTAACGTCAGGAATGCGGGAAAGTCGCTTCAACCAAGGGTAACGAAAATCATACTTCAAACACTGAGGCTTCTGCCCACACTGTAGGGAAGTAAAAGTAAAATATATAGTTTTGGTGTACATACTTGCATTGTCTTCTTTTGAAGACTCGCCATTGCAAAGCATGAGACGAGCAGCCTATACTCCCCCTCCCCCCTGACAAAGGAAAATCACCTAGATCTTCAAATGTTCATCCATTGGAAAAATGAAAGAACTTAAGTGCAATATTTCAACACATTTCTTGTGTATGGCCTGGACCTGGCATGACTTTTAAGGCATGTAAAAATATATGATCGGAAACCCTGTTCGCGTATGCTTTATACCGGCGCGATGCGACATAACAACGACCATAGATCATCAAGTAAAACGAGTAAAGACACTATAGCGGGACAAAGCTCGCCATTAAATACCCTACATCACTGTGCTTAATAAAGTGATTCATACAAGAGCTTTATAAGGGAAGAAATGATCGATCCGTCCCGGACCATTTTGAATAGCATCCGTCCTGGGATCAAAACATATAGATAAACGACGAAATTTCATCAAAAAACTCAAAAATTGCAACCTGTAAGTTGAACGCGAGCAAAGAAAAGGCGGACGGACAGACATGTGGGCAGACAAGTTTAAATTTCTAGATTTGAAAAGTGACTCTGAATCAGTTGGTAGTAGTGTAAAATATGGATCTATCTCAAGTCTTTTGGGATGGTGTGTAGGATTTAATGATACCTATGCCTAATATCAAGCGTATATAAATAAAATCAATTAAGAAAAGCTTAATACTTTGTAGACAACTCATTATATTCACGATATTATTTATAAAGATGAAGGTGGTATCACGTCGATATATATTATATTTGTGCGTGATTTCAAAATGATTTTCAATTATATTTACTATCTCTCTCTCTCTCTCTCTCTCTCTCTCTCTCTTTCTGTAGAATAAAAAGTAAGAAACGAGAGACCTTGCCGTTCAGTTTATATCGTATTCTATTTAGGTGGGTATCTAAGTACTTACTTTATTTGAGCATTGAGCTTTAACTTTTTATTTAAAGTGAAGAAGAAGAAACTAACCCTAAAGAGGGGAGGGAGGTGGGAGGGAGGTTTATGTAACAAGTTCAATTTGCATTTGTTTTAAATAGTTTGCTGAAAGCATAGATGAATGTTTTAATGCTGTAAAGAAATTCCATCAAAACACAGGCATTACGTATGAGCTTTCGGTATGTTTTTATTTTATTAACTGACTTTAGCAATTGAAGAGATTTTTCTTAACTTTTGATTATGTTGATTGTGCATAACTAAATTCAATTTGTTTTTTTTTTTTTTTTTTTAATTTACATAATACTCTTCTGAAGAGATTATATAAGAAATGTATAAATAATACATATTCAGAGAAATGTTTTTATTTCTTCTACTCCCTCTCTCTCTCTCTCTCTCTCTCTCTCTCTCTCTGTAATGTCAGTCAATTTGCAAATATAGTATATTTTTATAGCTTTTATTTGTTAGTATCTTGAGAAATTTTTTAAGGATTATGCAAATTTCGAGCATAAAATATTCGAAAGGAAATTTCGTTTCGAGCTTAAAATTGTTCGTAATTGCTTCGTTGCCCAGCGACTCCTCCACTACTACTACTACTACTACTACTACTAAAGGAGGCAATTTTTGTTCAAAAAAAAAAAAAACGAACTTAAAATAAACAACAATAGCTTATGTAAGAATGCGATTTTATAACAACAACACACACGAAAATATTTCGACAAAAGAGACTTAATTTTATAGCGATACAAGCGATTATTTCCAATTGATTTCAACTGATTTATAAATCTACTAGCTCTAGAATATAGCCGTATCCCCGATTTGTCATCCCATTTGTAACACTAACATATCCCTATCAAATATATATATATATATATATATTCTCCTTTAGATTTAGATTCAGAATCAATTTAGCCATTGGTTAGTCTACAGAAGACTTACCGTCACCAAGATCGAATATGAAGGGAATGGACGCTTAACGCAATCTTCTGCAAGTATGATCTTAAAGTTAAACGCGAACATGAAACTTAAAACTTGCTATAGGTTTATAACGATGTCATCTAAAAAATGATTGTAATGAAGTTTCCGATTGATTAAACAAATGCCAGATTACTTCTTATAGTTAAATATAAAATATATTAAGTAAGAAATATTTTGATTTAAGTTTGCCATTGGGAGCACAAACGGATGCAAAAAAAAACAGACCAAACTTATTTATACTCCCAAAAATTCAAATTTGAATAACAACTGAATACTTCACTGAAAGGAAGCTAAGTAAGGCTTAAACCACGGCATGCCAGCGTTCTTATGGAAATTTAAAAAATTAATGCTTCTTTTTAACTGGTCCCCAAAATAAGTCAAGAATGGCATAAAAAGATGATTTAGGGACAAAATTTGCAAGTAAACACTTGTTGTGAGAATTGCACAGTAATTTCCGTCCATAAAAGCGAAACTCGAAAACGTATCAATGCTTTCATGTACGTTGCCATTCATCACGCACCTACAATCCATCTTTAAATTGACTCAAGCTTTCCTCCTCATTTTGCTGTCTGATGTCTGTGCAATCAATTCCTTGGATTCCTTGGATCAATTCCTTGGAATTTTCGAAATTATTTTCTTTGCGCTCCTCCCGCATAACCTTCTTCTTAGACCTTTACATAGTAAAAGAGTCCCATCTTTATGATTACATGATGTGAATTAGTTTAAGGAGAGCAAGCTGTCATATTGCACGCCTGTTATCACCCATTTAAGGATTCCAATAAATAGGAAAGCCTTTATATGGGGCCAACGGAGGTATAGGGTTTGGTATTTTGCGACTCAATAACCATTTAGGAGATTCATAATTGGCTCTGATACTATGCAGTGCTTGACAATGTTCTATTAACGCTGATCATGTCAACATTTTAAAACTTGAAAGGATTTGCTCATCAGTTCAGGCTGATTGCCTTTACAGTCTAACACGCTTCTCGATAGCGATATTTTCGAAACTTTAAAAGTTTTTTGCAATGAGAAAATTCCCTTTTAAGTCTTCGGTTTTCTTCTTTTTTTTTTTTTTTTTTTTTGAAAAGTTAGCAATGGATAAACTGTCGAACAAACGAGAAAATTTACAGCGAAAGAGGTATTCCTTCCCTTAAAACATGTCAGCAAGACATGTAGCATTTTTTCTTCGGCAAGAAAATTCATCAAGAAAATGTTTACAGCACATAACTCGAGTGTGCTACCCTCCCTACTGCTATCAGCAGACACTTTTACTTCTTCTGATTAACACTGAGTTCGCTCGCTTGATCGGGCAGAGTCTCCATTTTTAAGGCGACAAGAGAAAAATGAGTTTCTTCAATGGGTAGATAGCTTCAGAAGAGCAGTTGTGCTTCCTGCCCGGAATTCATAGTCTGCCTAAGAGATAGGACCAGCATTTCTTAAAATATCGGTCCCCTTTGTTTTTCTTTTTTTTTTTAGAATCTGAGTTTAATTTTGCTCGTACCCTGAATAGATTGCTACGATTTTCTACGCCGCCGTAAATTAATAAAAAAATCAGGATAATGATAATAATAAATCAGTGACGATGCAGTTGCTTTGCTTTGCAAATGCTTTGATTTGTTAATAATTGTTATTAAGCAGAAAATAGCAAATTCATTATAAATGAAACTAATCATCATACGGTAGTCCGGTAGTTGAAGTCGTTAAAAGAAATCAAAGAGAGAAGACGTCAAAGCATTCTAATCGACTTTATTATTAATTCAATTTCGTCAGCTACAACGCAAAGTAGACCGATTGAAATGATTAGCATAATGCTTTCATTAGAAAATTGTCTCACTCCCCAATCAATTATAATCTTTTTGGCATCCCGTAATAACATTATTACGAAAATCACGGTCTGCATGCAAAATATTTGATTTTTCTGCATGCAAAATACGATTCGTTACCTGGCAATACCATAAAGTGAAGACTGGCATAAATGTTAACAACAATTCAGAGAAAAATCAATAGCTAAGGAGATTACAAAAAAATGTGCTATTGGTGGTAATTTATGCACTGCATCGATGTTGCTACAAGGATATGTTAAGTTAATGCGGATGCATGCAACAAGCGGGAGGCCTTGAAATAGATTAAGCGATTCTGGATAATTTTTACTGAATTGATCTAAGCTTGTCCGTCCGTATGTCCCTCGTTCAATTTCGCATTTCACCTGCCTGCCCCCAATTGATGAAATTTGACGAACGCTATCGGACATCGGGTCCCGGGTCGATTCCATATAATGCCTTATTTTGAATAGTTTTTACATGAATAACTTTGGGATGGTGCTGATGGGTATCTAATCGTGGCTCGAGGATTTGCTGAAAGCAAGACAGACTAGAGTCGTGACATGGAAGGCAAGATCACATATATAAGACTTCAATGGAGTAAACAGTTATCGAATACAGAAATTATGATTTTTGTAAGTAAACAATTTCTCTCTAAAAAATAATTCTTCGAAAAATTGTCGATAAAATCCTAAAATTCACAATCCAATACTGCGGAGTTAATTGCACTTATATCGGCTTAAGCAAGTTAAGTCGCAATTTAAGACATTTTACGTACGAGTATTAGTAGTTCAATAAACTTTACGATACGTTTTTTTTCACAAATCATCCGCCAAAGTAAGTGAAAACAGAGATGATATACAACATGTTCAAGATGACCAGATAAAAATATATCTGAAAGTATATCGTGTACTGGTTTATGTATTGTTCATTACAGCTGTCCAAGGCAAGTCCAACGGTTTTCTACCTGAAAAAATATTAAATAAGTTTTCGTTTTCGTTTTCGTTTTCATAACTTTATTACGTTAGCTTTAAAAGGCAAACATATGCAGGTGGTTACCTAAGCAATAATATATAATATGTGTGCGCGCAGTGTAATTGAACACAATTACGCTTTAGTGATGAATACAGAAGTTACGCAATTAGATTAGAAAAGTTTTTAATTTACTCTATACTTCATGTAATCGTGGCATATGGTCTGCGCTATTTATACATACGTATATATATATATATATATATATAAGCAATTAATTTGTATTCATTCTATTACGTTTATATTTGTATGCGTATGTAGATGTGTATGTGTATGTGATGCTCATGAGAGAAAGAAGTTGTGACAATTAAATATCATAAACAACAAGAACAATTTGTTCAGTTTACTGCCAGTTTATTAGTAATTTATATAATTACGTTCCAGATAATTAACCATATAAGGTGATTAAGTGTACATTATGCAAGCGCATACATACATGTATAAATATTTATATATGTAATGTAAGTGATTTGAAGAAAAAATTTATTTTCCTGTTACTTAGAGTCTAAGTACAAATGTCTGTAAAGCCAAACTCGACTTTTTAATATTTTCATTTTTCAAAATCAACATAAAAATTGATATCCAGAAAGCCAATGGGTTAATTGGCTTAATTAATTTGACTGATTAAAAATATTTACCTTTTTTTTTTATAAAGAAAATATTTTTATTTTACTTTATGAAGAAAATATTTTGCGACTCTTTCTTAGTTATGGATATGTCGACATCTGGTCGAGGCACTGCACATACTTACGGGACTTTAACAGCTTTTTCGGCAAAGATACGGTAGAACATCGGACAGATGGACAGGAAGACAGACGGAGGAATAAATGGCTCAACGTCGGCGTACGGCTGGCCAGATTATGTAGACGTGCAGGCGGATGAAAAGAGAGATCAGTAAAGGGACAGAAGAACGCGTAGAAACGTAAATAATTGGACAGAATTGGAACAGAAGATGAAGAAGTTGAAGATTGAGAAGATTATTAAACGGATGAGCGAATGAATCAAGAAACAAGACAGTAGGGTAAGGAAGTTGTACTAAAAATTTTTCAAGAATTTCACTCGCTGCCAATTGAAATTACGTTGGGCAACGAAAAATTCGTTTTGCATCCGACTTTTACAAACAATTGCAAAAATGCTTTCCACTTACTATGCAATCACATTCTAATTTATTAGACAATTGGGCAACTAACTATATATACGGTGGAAGCCAGATCATCAAACCTTCTTCATATGCAAGCCTTTACATAAACTATCCACAAAAATCGCTTGAGTACAATGAACGGAATGCTTAGACAAAAGACGAGTCTTATAATTCATTGCTTTTTTGCTTGTCTCTCATATGGAAGACAAAAATTCACTTAAGTCCCTTTACGGGAACCAACTTTGTTTGGGAAGTAGGGCATTTAAACAGCTGGTAGCAAGGGCAAGTCGCGACAACATGCATCACGTTACCCATTCACATGCTTGATCAAGATCTCTCCTCTCTTAACATTAATATGGGAAACTTCCTCAAGGTCGTCCGGGTAATTTGTCGTAGGTATAAAATCTACGTCTTGCCGTCTTGCCCCACGTGCAGGAAAATTGCAGAGCAGAATTTTGCAGCCTATTCTTGCACTGACGCGACGACTCTATCCTGTACTAATTGCTATTCTAGATCTTAAATCCGGGTAAGAACAATATCTTAGCGAATTAGTTATTTTCGTATCGAATGAAAGCTAAACTAGTTCAGCATAGCAGCGCATGGCTCCTTGAGATCATTATATCTTTTGATGTGTTCTAGTGCATAATGCTAGTGCTGGCATTAAAGAGGCAGAGTGCAAATAGCAAATTTCTCAAGTTTAAAATGCAAGAGAGCTAAAGTGTTTGAAACTTAAAGGAGGTTTTAGATGCATAAAGCTGACGAGTACTTATTGTCGCTTTTCATTTTCATTTGCACTTTTCAAGTCGCAATCAACCGTGCAATCTTTATGAAAATACTCAGTTTATAGAAAATTTCTTCAGCATCTTTCCTTTACCCTCACATTCTTAAGTACGTTAAATTGCATATTTTATAAATCATTTACAGGGTAAGTTACGCTTTAAGAGACTTATTCTCTCATCCTTCCACAAAAAACGTCAATTAATTTGCACACTTAGCCAACCAAAATTATATTAAAAAAAAAAAAAAGAACACAAACAGAACGAAGGAAAGAAAAGTTTCGAATATAATAAAATGCAAATCATGACGTTGTTAACCTTACAAAAAAAAAAACTACTTCGGGTGCTTATGATGAATGGGGAGCCTTAGAATAAATGCGTGAAATGCTAACAACAAATTTTAAGAGATTTCATCACACCTGCTTCTAAGCTATTCTATGCCTATAAGAAGCCGCCTGTCTTCTAATCTCGCCTCTCTTATGTTATCCAAATCCACATTTCACTTGTTATTCATAATTCACGTTCAAAATAGTTTTTCATTTCTGCGCCAAAAAACATAAAAGAAATCGAACAACATTGAAACAGAAATTGTTCGACAAGGCTTCGTTGATATTTCAAGACAAACTACCTTGAGGTAGGTTATCTGCGACTTACGTAAGCATTCTGTCTGATTTGATCGAAATCAATATTCAATCGTAATAAAAGAAAAAGGTTTTATTTGTCAAAAAAAAAAAAAAAAAAAAAAAAAAAAAAAAAAAAAAATGGTATAAAAGGGGGAAAAAAGGTTTTTTTTGGGGCAGTTGAAGTAAGGTGTTTTCCGAACGGAAGTGACTTTTATTGGAATTACGAAAATTATCAGAAACTTCTTGCTGAGAAAAAAAATAAGAAAAAAAAAAAGAAAAAAAACTACCAATAGTTGGAAATCTCTTCGGCTATTTTTGTGATGACTGAAGAAAAATTTTGCTAGTTTCGACTCCAATAATGCTAAACTGGTGCACATTATAAATCAAAAGTGGAAAAAATATACAGAAAGTTCCAATTCGGT
>KK502401.1:5461277-5493060 GCA_000688735.1 Glossina austeni
ACCTTTTTTCCCCCTTTTATACCATTTCTTTTTTTTTTTTTTTTTTTTTTTTTTTTTTTTTTTTTTTTTTAAAAAAAAAATTTTTTTTTTTTTTTTTTTTTTTAATCTCCTTTTGGGTATTTTACATCATTCCTCGCGAACAACCCCCTAATTCGGTAGTTCCGCCACTATCCAAAGACTATGATGTTGCCAGGTCAGGTCCAGTAAGAATCAATTACCAAAATGTTAGCGGCCTAAACTCAAAAATTCGTTCTACTTACCTAAATTCAGTGTGAACGAAGGTTTCGAAGCTTTCACTGTTTCACTGAAATTTGATTAAGGCCTCGGAACTTTTTCACAATTCATTCCAGACTTTCAGAACGGATCGCATGGATCGCACTGGTGCTGGTATTTTAATTGACAAAACTGCCATAGTGTAAAGCATTGGAAGTCCATAGTCAAGATATATTAAGCGCATGCGGAAGTGCATGCAACACATAAAAAGACTTGCGACCGACTTTTTTTCATTACACTTTTACATGTGCTTCCATATTTAAAGTTGTCTGTCAGTCCATAGAGCATATGTCTGACCATATATTTAGGCGTTGAATCTACAAGCCCGAGACATGCCCTGAATCAATGAAAGACCTGATCAAAAATGGATTGAATTGGCCAATGTTTGCGATCGGTCCTATTAGAAAGTTTATATGCCGGAGAAGTTTCCTTTTTTGAAATACATTTTCATCGATACAATATTTATTGTGTACGCTTAAGGAAAAACTTTATCTCTGTTCGATCTTAAGTATGATATAATTGTATTAACTCATCGGAATTCTCCCCATCGTTCCATTCTTTTTTTTTATTAAATGCACACAAAGTCTCTAGTGAATGTGTGCATGTGTAGATGATAAGAAAATCACCCAACTAACTAAGTAAACCTTCGAGTGCTGCCTAATGAATAATTCCCGAACGAAATGGCAAACGTTACCAATTTTGGGAATTACACGTTACGCATAAGCAACTGGAATGTTTTCATCATTCATCCCACATCAAAAATCGATCTATCTATCCATTTATTCCCTACTATGCTTATGTTATGCTTTTTAAAGAATTTCAATTTCAAAATTGATGCTATCAGCCTTTCAGTGATCTGATCGTACTTATGGAGAATTAAAAACCTTAACTATTCATGCTTACACTCGTGACTTCGTGAATTGTAATAAGAGACAGACAGGGTAGAAGACATCAGTAACGAATAAGGGTAAACTAATATTAGGGGGACCCATAAGTAATCAATTTTTTTGAAATGAAATTTTTATTTTTTAATCGTTTATGTTAATCACCGTCGTTTGCGATGAATTCTTGCCATCGTTCCTGCAAAAGTTCAATCCCCTCTCTTGAAAAAGTGGGGCGGGCGTGACTTAAAATATAACTCAAGGTGCAGGACTAATGAGAAATGGAAATCTTGCGAAAATAATTGATTACTTATGGGTAGCCCTAATAGATTCAGTATATACGGCAATATGGACAGAAGCATGTACTTTATTCAGTCTTAAATTTATAAATGTGAAATTTACAAAGTGAGTAGCGAAACTATGGCACACCCATCCTCTTACGATGTCTTGTACGGCTATAAAGGAAAATTTGTTCAATGTATTTAATAACATTTCCAAAGATACTATATCTAGCTAAATGTGTATGTGTGTATATATATTAAAAAAAGCAAACGAAACCTTGTTTACACCACGCTTGAGGTACGATAAGAGAAAAGTACACAAATAAAATCATAACAAAGAAAAAAAAAAAAAATGATGAAAAACAATGACAGAAACAAAACAAAAATATGTTATAAAGGTATTGTTATGTTGCTAGCATTGGTCAGCTTGGAAGCTTCAAGCTCTCTTTGTATTACAATCCGATGAATATGTAAAAGGCTTTGTCTTCTTTTAAAATAAATTAGAGAATAATATCTAAACAAGTAAATGTACTGAACCAGTAAACGATATGAGAAGTAAGGTAAAGGTATTTAGGATGAAGTACATAATCGAGATTAAGAGGACACCGGCGCGTGTTCTTCCACAGTTCTGCTTTAAGTTTTTCCCCCCCCCCAAAAAAAACATTTTCATACTCGAATATATTGGGTGGGCGCAGTTGATTTTTCTATTTTCAGAATGAGCCCGAAAAGACCCCCGAAAAGGAAAAATGTCATTTTTTTTGTGTGATATAGATGGGTGGGCGTGTTGCAAGCATGTCCTTTGACCAGTTTGGGTCCTTCTCAAATTCTTTTGCAAATTTATAAGCGATGCCTAACACAGATACTACACGAACAGCTTCACAGACAGACAGATGGACAGATGAATAGACGAACAGGCTGCATTGTGCATTCGGAATTCGAAATTGCCCAAGAACTTAAAAACTTTAATGGATTTTTGAAGCTCGCCTATGCGTGTTATAAAAATATTGGAGAAAAATGAAACTTTGATATGTAGACAGTTTTTTTCATTCTGATAGATGGCGAACCGGACAAAGGAACATATGCCCATGCATACTTGAAGTTGATAGCTTCATTTTTGCGTCTAGGAGAGCCGACATACAGACGCACAGATGGACACACATATATTGATTCAAAATTTAATTGTGATTAAGAATATATTTCCTTTTGCGGGGGGTCCCTGAAGCGTCCTTCTGGGCGTTGCAAACATTTTGACAAGATAAATATACCCCCCATACTTTGATGAATGGTATAATTAGAGAGGGAGAAAGGAAAAAGGGAAAGGAAAAGAAAAGAAAAGAAAAGAAAAGAAAAAAAAAAGAAAAAGAAGAGAGAAGAGAGAAGAGAGAAGAGAGAAGAGAGAAGAGAGAAGAGAGAAGAGAGAAGAGAGAAGAGAGAGGAGAGAAGAGAGAAGAGAGAAGAGAGAAGTGAGAAGAGAGAAGAGAGAAGAGAGAAGAGAGAAGAGAGAAGAGAGAAGAGAGAAGAGAGAAGAGAGAAGAAAGAAGAGAGAAGAGAGAAGAGAGAAGANGACTGAAAGTGTCAGATAAGAGATAAGACAGAAGAAAAAAGAGAGAAGAGAGAAGAGAGAAGAGAGAAGAGAGAAGAGAGAAGAGAGAAGAGAGAAGAGAGAAGAGAGAAGAGAGAAGAGAGAAGAGAGAAGAAAAAAGGTAAAAACACTGTAGTAGAGCAAAACAAGCTATTAAGTACTCTACGCTACCCTACACTTAATCATAAAGCTGCTTTTCAAAATATGCCGTTTTATGGAAAGTGATTAAGTGGCCCGGTCGAAACCATTTTCAATACCGGTCGTTGCTGAGTTAAAGCACATCAGTGTAGCAAATGTAAGCAAACTATCTCAAAACTTGCGACCTGTAAGCTACATATAAGAAAACAAGACGGACAGCCGGACAGATGGACAACCAAACTTGCATAGATTCAGAAAGTGGTTCTGAACACGATTGGTATAATAGAAAATGAGTCTATGCCGTCTGCCGAGTCTGCGTATAACAAACATCCGCTAAAACTTAATACATTTTTGTACGGCAAGTGGTGTAAGATATAAGAAGAATAGAAAAGATAAGAAAACAAAGGCAACGGAAACAAAGAAAGAGGAAAGCGAAAGCGAAAGGAAAGGAAACCGAAGGAACGAAGAAGGAAAGGCAGAAAAAGATTTAGCAAGAAAAGAAGAGCATAGGAAAAGAAGAAGAAAAGGAAAACAGGATTTTCTCAGGCAATTATTGAAAGGATGAAGCATACGTTTCCCGCATTGCTTGCTAACTTGGACATCTCTAACATGAAGACACTTAACTAATATTGCGTTCTACTAAGTTTCAAAGAAAGTCATTCCAAGTAGTACGTTAATCCGTTTAAAAAGACTTCTTAAACCATTAGATGGTTGCGTTAATTTAGGCCAGCGACTTCTCCGCTAAAAACGATAAAAAAATGAGAAACAGCAGTGAATGAAATTCGAATGAAATTCGATGATTTTGATCTTCCTCCACCTAAAATAACAGTTTCCAAGTTAGTATTATTGGGATATTTAGTGTATCCCGACGCTAATCAAAGAAGACTTAAAATTGCATTTTCGACATTTTTTGCTTTTGTTGTTTGATTTGAAGAAATCTGCTGTCCAAGAGCATTGAACACGTGTAGAGATTTGTGATGATGCTGCTCCGTCATATCTCAATTCTCAGGTTGTGGCTTCAACGGTATAAAAGTGGTGATCTTCCTGTCAATGACAAAGAACGACCTGAGGAACCAAAAAAGTTCTTGAACAGACAATGAATTGCAAGACTTATTGGATGAAAACCCAACCTAAAACTTTCAACAAACTTTCGAAAAGCTTGACAACAACATTGTATCGATTTTTCTCAATAAATACGTTTGTCAATTGAAAAGATGACCAACATTAACGCCAACCACTTAATAACAAAAGTTCGAGCGATTTTCATGAATTTATCTTAAATCCACAGGTTTCACAAGAGGACAAGAAACGGACAAGAACCATTTTAAATAACTTGCATTTATTTTGATAATATCACGTGTACTTCCTCCCTTCCTAGCGCTGTAAACGAAATTTCGCTAATACGCATGTATACGTTATACTGTATAACTGGGCCTTGATATGCAAAATCTAATTATATCTCTACGCAATTATCACATGAATGTTTTTGCACAAAGGTATACGTATGACTTAATGCATTTGTATGTATGTATCTGTCGTATATATGTATAAATACATGTTTATACATATGTATATGGATGTATACACATATACGTATAACGTGCTGAGTAATAAAAATAAGTGTAATTTTAACTGCTCGCCTAGAAACATGTTTACACACGCATAGTCAAAGATAATGTTTATGAGTGCGAAAATGCATGTTATTATAAATGTACATATACATAATATACGTACACAAATGTGCATCTATCTACCCATGTTACGTAGACATCATTTTTTATGTTGTAAGCGTAAGGGTAAGTCGACATACAGGACATGCACGTAGCATGTATGTATTAGTGCGCAGTGATATATTGATAAACGAAACGAGTCTAGTTATCAGACCTTATATATATATATATATGTAGGAAATATTCCATAGTCTCGTTACGGTTTTTATTGTTAAAAATCACGAAAAACATTATCATCAGGATTGCATGCAATTAACTTTTCGATTTATTTTGAAAACTTAACGCAATTTATAGCGTCTAGTATCAGTAATTAATAAATAAATAAAAATCGGAAATTAAATTTTTAATTATAGATAATTAATATGAATAATAAACCACTTGATTACTAATCAAATACAAATTCACGGATATATTGCCAAGTATTGATAGGCGCATCCCATCTTACTGATTAACTGATTCCTTTCCTTTTCATTCTCTTCTGATCACTCGCTTGCGAAAGTCTGTTGCCGTACTTGGAGCAAATTTCTAGGTTCTTGCGAGTTCTCGTCATTTTTTTGTTTTTCTTTTTTTTTGTAAATTCTTTGAGTTCTTCTTCGATAACCTCGTAGAGATTCATCTTTGTTCTCATTTTCACAGAATTCATTTCAGAAGCATTAGCAGCCTACTCTTTAATAATTAACTTATTTCGCTAACTGCTTGTTAAGGTCATACCGTAAAATTTTTCTCAAATTTTTTTCAAGTATCGCTCATAGAGATGAGTTGATGTTCTCCTGTTCTCTGCTTTTTAAACTTTCTTTTCGGACTTTTGTCTTCCTTCTGCATTTGTTATTCGATTGTAAGGCAAGAGAAATCCCAGCTAAAACGTTGCAATTAAATATTTTACACCACTTCGTCTCCTATTATTTAAACTTAAAAATTTTATAAAAATATGAAATTTTAACTGCATAAAAATTACTCTTTCAGGAAACGGCGTATAGCAAGTGAGGTAAAAAAACATCAGTTGATTGTTAAGGTGGAAATCGATAAGTTGGAGTTAAGTTTAATTTTTAACAATAGAAGCAAAGAGGAGAAAAGAGACAACTTCACCATATATAACGGCTTACATATTACATAGAAATGCTTTTAGACCTCGAGCATTTTGGCCCAATTGTTTATTAAAAAATATCAAAAATTCAAATCAAGTCTCACCTTACTCGAGTTTGCGACATTCATTTAGATCCTATTCGGAGATACTATTTTTCATCGAAGTCTGCTGAGATATGTAGGAAAAAATTGGGAGTGGTCGCGACAATGATCCAATACGATGTTGTTTGCAAAGCATTAACTTTGGGATAAAACATGTCATTGTACCGAAATTCATAAAAACAACGCGAAAATCGAGATCAGTAGGCGGCTCGAGAAAAGTATGCCTGATCAGATGCAACATCAGATAGATGGAGTGATCGACTGATAAGCTTACGAATTGTTTTGAATTTGCAAGAATTGAAAATAGTATCTAAGAAGTGAATCTCAGTCTCTCAGTCCGATCGAAACGTGTACCTCATAAAATCTATATGTTCTCGATCGCACCTTGAGACTGTAATTCGAGTCATTCATATCCCACCTGTCCATCCGTGTCCAAGGGTACAAGTTTCACAATCATAGGCATTAGGGTAGAAAGTGCTCACGTTAGCACACACACACACTTTGAATACTAGCATGATCCCGCACAAATGAAAATCTTAAAAATGTTTAACAAGACGCAAGTACTCTACTCTACTGTTAATCAGTCTGCGACAATGGCACAATAGCCGGTCTCAGCTATAGCAGAAAAATGTGTGCGTAACGAAGCTTTCTCACTGCATTAAGATAGTGATCGTGAACGATTAACTGTCACGCCCCCAAGCAGTAAGTAAAATTCGTGATTACGGAGGGTTTGCTGTGCATTCAAGATTAGCCTCGAAGACAAAAATAACTTTTTTGTTTATATGAAAATTGAACTTAAAGTTGAGTTGGAAAAGAAGAACAAAATTAAGTAATGCCGCAGCTTCATGTAGCAAGCGAGCTATTGCTTACCCAATATGGCTCTATTGGAACTGTCTATAAAAGATAGATAAAAATTGATTTAGTCTTAAGAGACTTTAAAGTGCTTATGCGCATGAAAAGCTTGTCGGAAGAGTTGTGTAAATGCCGTTAAAAGTTAAATGGTTGCTTCAATTTTTTTTTCGCAAATGCGAACCACATTCGCTACAAGTACAAGTTTGGCGCAGCGTGCTGCACATTTTACGATACATTAACACGTATGGCGCTGAATAAAAAGAAAAGGCATAAGACGACGACACCTACGAAACTTACCAAAGTTACAAACATTTTATTACATGTGCTCGTAATCGTCTGCATGGCACACCTGATGTGCAACGTCGATGGTTTCCCCATAAAGGAACTTGCGGAACTCAATCAAATTTAAATGGCCAATAAAATTTAATTTTAGTGCCAAAAATTGCCATATCAAACCGTTACACACATGCCGAAAGAGGGATACAGAGAGAGAGAGAGAGAGAGAGAGAAAGGAAGAGGGAGATGGAGAGAAGAAAGCAGTATGCAGTCAAATGCACAAATTGGCGCAGAAATTTAAGCTCAATACTGTAGCACTGCAAGCACTATAATGAGCATACGATCATATTTTTCATTATTTGGCTAAAACAACTCTTCGTACATTTTATAATAAAACATGTGGAATAATTTTCTGAAATAATTTTCTGAATAAAATTTCTTTAAATGTAATCTCTTGAGTATACTTTAAAATATATTGAAATTTTTATTGAAACCCTTTAAATTAAATAATAATTTTAGCTTTAAGGCATGCTCGCTCGGTCTTTATGCAATTAATATGATATATATAAATATATATATATATATATATATATATATATTTTTGTTTTCATAATAACTTGAAGAAAACTAATGAGGGATAAGAAAGTTTATGCCATCTCCGCAAACCTGCCGCTTGATTTCAAGTAAATACAGAGAAGACAGTGAAAGAAAAGAAAGTAGAATTCCTATCACCCGCCCCCCCACCCCTCCTCTTGTTTGCACGCAAATGAATAGTGCAAGAATCCTAGAGATCCAAAAATAAGAGTTGGAAACTTTGCTTATATTATTTATTTTGAAGATAATCATCACTGGGTCAAACCTGCCTAAGAGCAATTGCAATGCAATTTGAACGAGCATTAAAAGAAAAGCAATCGCCAATAAAGCAATTGTTCCGCATAATTACGAAATTTGTTCGGAAAATATTACAAGCAACGGGAATGTATTAATTCTTCCTTCCCCTTCTCCACAAATATCACTCCGCTCGATTACCTCTTCTTTGAATACTCGACCTATTGTCTGAGCTAAAAAGAGCTTTCATTTCGCGGATAACCTGCAAAGCAACTGATTTGTTGCTTCGACATGGAATTCATATGCTGTCAGAAAAATGTGACTCCCCAACGATGGATGACACATTTTGAATAAAAAATCTTAAAGAGCGTTGTCGTTTAAAGAACAAAATGCACTAAACGTCATCCATTAGCGTTACACATATAGAAATAGATTTATTATGTGAACTCATATGACTTAATGAGCGTAAATAAAATTCCAAAAAAATTTGAGATATTGTCATATATGATGTCGTCTTGCTGTGAACGCTTGAAAACTATTTGCATCGTGTAAACAGCAAACTTTCTCAACATTTCTACTCTATTCTATACTATCGTCGTGAACAGTTCAAGTTTCCACAATACTACAAACTACAAGAAAACTACGAGAACAGCGCACAATCGATAAATTCAATAAACGCATTGCCGTACAGTTACGTTAGTATGTTCACAATTTGCCTACTTTTGAAATGGAAACATTCGAATGAATATTTGCATACGCATGTAAGAATGAAACCGGAATTTGCTCGTAAATGACCCTAACATACATATATATATAGGTCTGAAGCTCTTTTTTTTTTTGTAGCTCGATCATGTGGCAACACTAGCCGGTCGTAATATCAACGTACATATCGAACTGGAAGTACATTTTTTTTTAGCAACGGAAAGGTCGAATTTTGTGCCAAGTAAAGAGTATTCGACGACAGCGCTTTTTTCTTCGGCTAAACGATACGTAAGGGGTTTCGTAGTGTTTTAGGAATTGCAAGCGTAAAAATTCATGAGTAGGTTCAGACGCGCCATTCACATCGTGCGAAGGAATCAGAAGGGCAGTGTCTTTTATCCCCAAAACCTTATCTTATTTCATTTACAGCCTACTTTCGCATATGAGAGGGAGAGGGAGAAGAGTATAAACATTTTCTTATGTATGTTATGGATCCATAAACACGAACATTGAAATAAGAAGCAAACCAACCGACGTTATATGTAATTTTTGAAATTTTCCTTCCAATTTCTACGCCCAACGTGTGAGTGTGTGCAAGTGTACGCAATTATCGTAAGTATTCTTTTTTTTTGTTTTATTTCCGAAATGATTAGGAAACAAGTGAAGCCATTTCCAGTATACCACCTATCTCTTCAAAGGCGGGTACTAGTGAAAAAAAGCATTTACAAGCGCGATTGGAAACGAATCACGTTTGCTAGGCAACTTGATGTGTGTGACTAGGATCCTGAAGTAAAGATCTTTGAAATTTTTGCTTTTTGCTTTAACATTTAGACCCTAAACAATTTTTGGTACAAAGGTATATTAAGTTGGGCAAATGTATACAACGCCCGGACTGACATAAGATTGATCCAAATTCCATTGTAGCAATTGATTCAGAAGCACTTTCTAAATTGATTTAAACTTGTCTGTCCGTCTGTCCATATTGCCTAAGCTTCTCTAAGATGATTCATGATAAATTTAGAGAGAATTTTATCTCTACCCACGATTGTAGAAAGCCTATTGTGGGCGTTTGCAATTGTTTTTTGTTTTTTTGTTTTTTTGCTTATTTTAAATAAAATTAACACTATTTCAGTTATCTGACTCGTCTTCTTAAAATGTTCGAAACGATATGACAAATTTAATCATCATATAGGCTGGCAAGAAAAAAAGAATGCACCTCACGCACATATAGTTCTCCAAATTAATTACTTTAATTAAATTCATGGTCCAGTGTGTCTCCTATGTGCCATCAATAGTTTTGAGAAAATCTTTCTCTATCGCAATGCATTGACTAATATTATCTGCTACTCTTGATATTTTCCAGCAAAAGAGCGAGCTATTATCTGTGACATTAATCCGATTTTCATTTGTTGGCATGATAAAGGAAAGCTAACACACCCATTCATACACAAAGAAAGATTTTTATTTGAAATTCATAAAATCCTTAGTCAAAGAATCGACAGTGATCTTGTGTGCTTCGAAGGGGTGGGGGCGATGCGGGAGTATCGCTATTAAAAGAAGAATCGTCTCGAATCTTTATTTCGTTTAAGTTAAGCGAATAATTCATTTAAGAAAATCGCAATCATAAACGATAGTACGCTCGAAGTACGCTTGCTTCACTTTGCCAAGCGAAGCAAGGAGGAAATCGTAAAATCTAATTTTTGCCAAGAGAGAGGCTGTATTCGAAATCCCTTCAATCGAGAATCTGGAACACGAGATTTTCTAAGTGACTTTAAGTAAGTAAGCAATGATCCATGCGTCGACGCAGCTACGATGGAGCCTCTTTCTTCATACTTTCTAAGGGTAAGTCATTTCTACCCAAAATTACACCGTAATTAATAATTGCTTTAATTATCATAATTGGATCATTTTATGAAAATGAAAATTATTGCGTTGATGAAAAATTCAATCATCCAAAGTGCAATCATTACGAAGTTTTAAATACTACTACAATCAAACAAGTGCAATATCTATCATATTATATTTTTGTTATTTATTGAAGTTGACAAATATTAAACGAAGTGCTCAACATATTAGTAACTAAGTTGGAAGTTTTTGGAAAATCGCTTTAATGCCCTCCATCTGCATAGGCCATAAGGTATCCCTTAACAATAAGTAAAAGCCTATTAGTAAGTTTTATGAGAAGAAGACAAAGTTATTGCAGATACTGCATAAGAATCAATAATAATTTCTCCTCATATGCATCTTTACATCAAAATATGCCAATTAAATCACTATTCATAGTAGACCTTAAGGATATGCAAGCATGAAATTGAATTTATTGCACAAATCGGAAAAGTAATTTTCGTAGATACGTAACGACCAAATGCGAATAATGTTTTCGACAATATAAACTCGTGTGTGCGTGTGTGTGTGTGTATAAACGCGTGTGTGTGTGTGTGTGTGTGTGTGTGTGTGTGTGTGTGTGTTTGTGTTTGTGTGTGTTTGTGCGTGTTTGTATGTTTGTGTGTTTGTATGTGTGTGTGTAAAAGATGCCTACATATACGCGTATGCAAATTGATCGTGTTCATGTCATTTGTGTGTTGTTGGCGTGTAACAGAAACCGTAAATACCATCACCATACATTTGCGTTTGTATTTCTCTTGGTATTGTACAACAACTACAATTCATATAAAAGTTTATGCATTGATATGCATGCATATATATATATATATATATATGTATGCGTGTACACATATCTATCTATATGTAAGGGAACCTTTGAAATATTGAAACATTTACGTTGTAAACACATACAACATACAAAAAATGCATGACAATATTAAAACCAACAATATGCTTGAAAAATTGCAAATACGCGTCTATACGTAATGTATGCGCATATGAAATAATATTTATATATATACATATATATACATATGTATATATAGATATGTACAAAATTCCACCTATAGTTATAGGCAGTTAATGAGCACATTTATCCTTCGGATACTCTGATTTTATTTATTTAATTTCTTTATTTTCATTTCTCTTCACACGCAACTCTCTCTCTCTCTCTCTCGTTCGTGTAAATACGTCTTTTCTTATTGAAATTTGCATTGTTCCGTTTAGCAGCGTATAGTCATGAAGCTCATCAAGAGTCTGTTTATGTGCGTTGACTATAGGCTTCTTTCTTCTCATTAAAAAGTCGATTTTTCTCTCGCTTTTTATTCGTAATTTAACTTAAATTTTTTCATTAACTGCATTTCCTGTCATTTATTTGCTTTCAATTTCATTTTAATATCCGTTGCGGAAAAATATATTAATTTTACTGCTCCATGCGTCATGCCTCTGTTTACATCTAAAATCTTCAATCTTCAATCTTCAAGCAGATGGTAAGCGTTATACTGGACTTCAATTAAATTCTGTCCGAAAATATGATTAACATTTAGTGAAAAATCTTACATTTCATTTTGTTTACAAGTAATTACCCGACTAATAACTAATAAAACGAATATCGCACGAATAGTTAATTGCATAAGAGGCAAGTGCTTGCTTCAGACGATAAACAAACTCTTTTGGACACTACAAAACTATTTTAGAAATCAAAATTATTTTAATAATTTTTTTTTTTTTTTGTTTTGTAAATCTCAAGGAATTTTTTAACCAGTTCCATATCTTGTAGTAAGAATACCATATAAATTATGCTCACGAAGAACAAAAATAATAATGAGTAAAATGACGTTTTTAAGTGAAAAATACATTTTCTAATACGAATACTATTTAAATGGACCGGACAAGGAAATTTTAAAGAATCGTGAATGATTGAGCGTACTATCGACATAAAATTTGTTTATTTACTTTATTTTTAAGTAAGAACGATTTTTCTAATAGATATGTATATTATATTTTCGGACGGTTGCGTCATTACACTTTGACCGAGCGTATTTGAGTCTTTTTGTTAAATAAATTTCATTTATTTATTTATGGTTTTAAAGTGAAAATCATACTTTTTGATAAGAATAATATGTAGATCATATTTTCGTACAAAGTAATTATTAAATATCAAAGGCTTGTGCGTTTTCTAAATAAAATCTCTTTATTTGAACAGATTTTTAAATAAAAATCATAGTTTCTTTTATCAATGATATATGTAAGCCATATTTTCGGACAAAAAGTTTATTAAATTTTGAGACGGCCACACACATCTAAAGTGACATTTTTTAATGAAATCTTTTTATTTAATTAAATTTTCATTCAAGAATAATTTGTAGAGCATTTTTTCGGACAGAGAATATGTTGAGTTTTTTCCTACTACTATGTCGATCAAATAGTACAAATGGTACAAATTGATTTGCGTAGAGGCCTAGTAAATGGTCAAAGATTGGAGATAAACAGAAGAGTTTCAAGTTTCAGTTAATAAATTAAAAATTCCATCTGACTAAAGTAATCTTTCAAACTTTATTAACTTAAACCTTAATTAACACATTGCCAGGATGTACATCGCATATAATGTAGTTGGAAGAATATTCATAATTTCATTTCATGCATTAGATATTAAATTAAGGTCATATCTATTCTTCGACTTACTAATAATGTATATAGAAAATGTGTGTGTGTGTAAACTTGCCCACACACATTACTAAATTGTTTTCGATTATAAATTTAAAAATGCTTCTTGAAAATGCTTGCAAGTCGTATATAACCTAGTTTTTAAAATTTTTTCATTTCTATATCTCTCTCACTCTCCCTCTTCCTCTCCATCAACCTTTCGTTCTTGTCCTCGTTGTCGTTCTCGTTCGGTTGTTTCTCCTTTATGGCAGTCATTTTTGTTTTCATTTCCATCACATTGTGAATGAATTTTGTTGGGCATGTGCTTGTTCAAATTTTAATTGCGTATTTAAGGTTCATTATAAACTCACTGGCCGCACCCGCTAACCCTACAACTTTTCATATTCACATACATATTGCTCTATAAGCCGCTCTCCGCTGTCACAGTGATAATGATTACTTTTATTTGCAATTTTTTTTTTTAAGCTGTTCGCTGTGTCAATTGAGAAATGTTTCATATGCTATTTTATGCATATGTAGACATATATCTACATATATGTATATATGTATGTGTGTCATTCATTCATTCATTCAGTCAGTCAGTCAGGCAGTCACAGAGATCTATCAGTATTTACAAGTTAAATGAATTGCAAAAATGATTTACGTTTCATTTGTAATTGTATAAGCATTGTAATGGTATTTTAATGTGCATGTATGTGTATGCATGCACAACTGTATTTATTTATTATTTGATTTAATATGTTATGTTATTTTTTGATTGATTTTATTGTAAATTGATAATGTGAACTATATTTACTTTTTCTTTTTTTTTTTTCTGATTTTTTCCCAATACTATTGAAATGCTGCCTGCATTAATGTATGACTTAGCAATGTTGAGTAATGAAATGAAAGTTTATGCAATAAATATACATTAAATATTAAAATAATATATTGCAAAAACAAAAAAAAAAAAAACCAACAAAAAATAAATAAATAAAATATGAGAGATGCTTAAGCGAGAATTTAATCGAAACTTTTAACTTTCGATTTTTGTCTCGTTTATTCAACCGAATGGAGGCGGCCAAAGCCAGCAATTCTGACCAAGATTAACAATAATTACTATTAGGTGGTGTAAAAAGTATTACAACTTCATAATGCAACTCATACTTTAAACTTAGTTAATATTAAAGGTAAATTATTAAAATTAATTTATATTAAGCAAAAAAAAACTAAATAAATAAATAAATAAATAATGCGAGCAAGCAATTTATTGAATGCTTTTGCAATCAGTCTACATTTTCTTTTTTTTTTTTTTGTTTTGTTATTATTATTAAGCAGGAAAGCCGCCCGAAAAAAGTGCTACACTCCTTCGTCTCTATCAACATACACTACACAGCATAAGGGCAAAGCGACGAGTTTGTTTGCATGTGGGCATCACACAGGAGAACCGGAAATCGACAGACCTTTTATTATACCAAAAATGTCAGAAAATTCTTCTGATTCTGAATCGATCTAAGCTTCCTTGTTCGTCTGTCCATGTGTTTTTGCATTCAATCTACAGGCCGTAATTTATCAGCCTTTAAAGTCTTTTGGACCAAGGCGGAGCCTTATTGAAAATGGTTCGACAACTTGCCATAAAAAAATCTTATTTGAACAAGTCGTTATATGTATAATTGTGTGCAGCAAAGTGGTGTCTGTCATTTAATGGTGGGCCGTGTCACTCTATGTTTTTATACCTTCTTTTTTTCTATCTTTAATAAAAAAGGGGAATTTTAGCCTTCTGATGTGGTCTGAGAAAGAGGTATAAAACCAAAACCCATGTCATCTAAATTCAGACAAGTTTGTTGCTTACATCGAAAACATTATTATTGTGCAACATTTTTTTATCTATCCATATAAAGACTTGCTTTCAATCAGAACTCTTATATAAGATGCGAAACACACACCTATGATGTCGTAGTAGCTTAGAGAGTAGAGTAAATTTATATCGAATTACAATAAATTTTTTTTTTTTTCTTTAAACAAATTTCTTTACAAAACACTAAAAATTATAAATTATTCCCATATAGAAACTTATTTTGTTCTAAGCATGCAAGTGATGTGCAAGTGATATGAGAAAATACTTCTATCCTAAGGTAAAATAGTATTTTTCGGAAATTTTTATTGAGAAATAATTAAGAAACGAAATTCTTTTTCATATAAAACAATTTTTCGAAAAATAAATTTTTTTTATTTTTGATACCCATCACCGAAGGAGAACGCATTTTAGCAATACCGAGAAGGAAGCTTCAGAAATCCCATAAAGTGTTTATGATCATCAGCATTAAATTCCGAACCGATTTATGAATTTCGATCCGTCTCTGTATGTAATGTAAATGTGGTAAGCACTCTCTTGGTCGCAAAAACGCACCAATCGGTTTCAAATTTGACAAAAACATTGGAAGCTCTTGCACGCATATTGGTATGTAAATTGGGCTAAATCCCACAGTGCAGCATAATCTGAAATCACCTCAGTTTTCATGAATAAAATAAAAAATGTTTTCTTCACGTTCACAACACGACACACAACAACATTCGATAGGTGGTCCTACAAAGCCTGCACAAAAATGGAAAAAATCGACCACGCCCATTGAATGTTATAGAACATTGACGAGTTATTCTTTTATCAAAATGTTTGCAACTCACAGAAAGAAGCTCCAGCGACCGTATACAAAGTCGGCATATTATTGATCAGCAGTAAACGGTGATAGGTATAAAACAGACCGTCACGGCCGGACATAATTTTCTTACATTTTTTATTCATTAAAATGAAACAAAAAAAATTCTAGATTTTAAATCGAATATTTCTCAAGTATTCTTTGCAAAAAATTTTCAATTTTTCATGGAAAATTTAAGAAAAAATTCTTTTTTTTACGCGCCATCATCGACGGATGAGGAGTNGCAAAAAATTTTCAATTTTTCATGGAAAATTTAAGAAAAAATTCTTTTTTTTACGCGCCATCATCGACGGATGAGGAGTATATTCATTTTGCCAAAACGTTTGCCACGCCCAGAAGGAGGCAACAGAGACGCCACAAAGAATATATATATTCCAAGATCAGAATCAAATTCTGAATCGATTTAAGCATGTCCGTTTGTCTGTCTGTCCGCTTATGCATCGGTTCCCTGGCCGCAAAATAGAAGCTATCGACTTTGAATTTAGCAGAAACATTTAAAGTTCTTTCAGGTAAGTTGGCATTGAAAATTGGCCAAATCAGTCGAAGGGCACGCCTACAATACTACATAAAGTGAGAACACCTCCGTGTTTCAAATGGAATAAAACAAAAAAAAAAATTGCTTTTTTGATCATTACCCATAAACTAAAGCAGATAAATGTACAAAAATTTGATCGCATATTCTTGGAGCGATGCTGCAGGATTTGTGTGCAAAAATGGGAAAAAGTAACCCCACCTAACCAAAATTATAGTGCATCAAAATTTAATCTTCAAGCTTCAAGCCTCCATAACGTATATAAATTCTTGACCAGTTTCGAATTAGGAATGCACCTAACCATGTCCATCTGTCTGCCTGTGCATTTGTGTGGTATCTGTGGTAAACATTATTCCATTAGCGAGATATCGCCTAAAAATTTGCATAAACCTTTCCAAGGACACGCCTACAACGTCCAAATGCCTGTGCGGTAAAAAGCTTTTATTTGGAAAATAGAAAAAAAAAGCAGCCGCACCGCCTCTATATTATTGAGCATGAAACTGAAGTTCGTTTACTCTGTTAGTCTGTTAGTTAGGATAACGGTGATGGGTATAAAAGATTCGGTCACAACCAAACATAATTTTCTTACTTGTTATATTTTTTATTTTTTATTTTTTTTAAATGTTTACTATGAATGCATTTCAGAGTATTTCAGAGCAATAAATAACTTTGTATAAAAATTTCATAAAAATTTATGAGATGTTAGTTCATTTCAATCAAACATTATTTATTAAATTTTTTTTTTTTTGTTCATTTTTTCATTTTTCTTTCATAATTTATAGAGAACTTTTTGCTCTATACACACACACATACACACACACACATAAACACACACACGCATATACATAAAGGCATATAAGTAGCCATAGATATAGTCGATACAATTACGATATTTAAAGGGAATGAGTTGAACAGAACCCAATAGCAATAAAAATTATTTAGTCTCGTTCATAAACATATCACGGACGACTGTAACGTCGGACGGATGCAAAGAAAGGAAAGTTCAACAGCAATTGTTTTCAATTATATTGCAAAAGCTATTCTCTTTTAATTGGCTATAATTAAAGTTAGCCCTTATTTAAGAGGAATGCCATGGGGCCAATGAGTACAATACTTGATAAAAAAGATATCAAAATAAGTACAAAATAAGTTTTTAGGAAACATAATTACCAGCGAATATTTTATTATTATCGCAGCCATTAAATGAGGGAAAATATTTTGTCCTTAAATGCTTTTACATTTACCATGAGGGATATATTAATTTTTCTATAGCTTCTACATGTGCCATATCTCGAAATACGTTTCAAGAACTTTATAATGCCCACACACAAACGCACACAAACACACACATATACACACACATTATACATAGCGGATGACACAACTCATATCTACTCATTATAAGTTTCTCTACCTTACTTTTAGACCAATTATTGTGGTCGTTTGATTTTCAACCGTAAATTTTGCAGTGAGTAGAGTGAGAGAATGAAAATAAGATTCCGCGACAATCATATCTACCCATTATTTTATAAAATCCAATCATTTAGAGATAAAGAATAAGGATCTGTGCCCTTGCATGTAACTCACAATGTAAATAAGAATTCGCGAGTAAATGATTATTTGAAGTGCTTTAAAAAAACCGATCATATATTTGTGAAACATAACATAGCTTGAACTCATGTATGACTTTTAATTTTCCAGAAATGTCCGAAGAATAACTTTTTCGCCTCATTATTCATTGCAATGATAAACTGACACCAGTAATAATAGGTTACTATTGCCCCCTTTCATACAGTTACACTATATTACACTTACACTGCGTTAACGGCGCGTTAATTTATGAGCATGTATGCAAAACTCAGAGATGAACTTGAGATGAATTCATCTTTGGTAATTCCAAACAGATTTAGAATTGTTTTTTGCATCAACTTGACTATGACTGTTCATCTGTCTGTCTATCTGTCTATCTGTCTGTCTGTCTGTCTGTCTGATGTCTCCCTGTGTATTCGTGTGTCAATGTGGAAAATTTTGAAAATATTCTGATAAGATTAAGTACACAACCCGATCCAATCGAAAATGGTTTGGATCAACATATTTTCACGATCGTTCCACATATAACGATCCATTTCAAAACAGCCCTTACATAAAAAAATTGTTGAGATTTTGAAGCAGAAATTGTGAAGAAGCACAAGTCTTTCAAACTAAATAAATACGGAAAATTTAAGTCGGAAACGGTTCTATCTTGAGGCTCCTTCCACATGAGCTCTTTTAAAAAAAAACGAACAACCCTCCGGATATATTTTCAAACAAATCAGGCCTACTTTCTTATATAGCTGAACCGTGCGTAGTCTTCACCCTAAATGATCGTACATAAAACTTGGAGAAGAACTTTGAGAGTGTGGGAGAGAAAGAGAGAAGAAGAAGACGAAACACATTGGTATTGGTTTTTGTTATAGCAGCTGGTGCTGTTGTTGTTGCTGATATTTTGCAGAAGCATTTCGCAACTCTCACTTCTCCGTCTCCGTGCTTTTGCGTAATTTACAATTTCTTCTTACAAAACTATTTCTTGTGTGGTGCTTGGCCGCATCACAATTGCAAATTTTTACAAAATTTTACCTTTTCACTTAAGTACAATTTTATCTTCTTGATGATCTTACGAGCCCAGACTAGTCGGATTTCTCCGCATTATAAATTCACATATGAGCCTTCAATTTACTAATAGTAGGCAGGAATGTGTGCGAATATCTTCACAGTTGAAAGAAAAAAAAAAAACCCCAAATACTTCGGTTGAACGCTAACACGAAAGATTGGAATTCTTTCGATTCGCATTCAGGAATTTAATAAAATTTATTAACAAAATCTTAAGTTAAGAAAAGTGAAAAGTGAAAAGATCTTCAGTTAATTTATCGTCTACAACGTGTACAAAACACTTTTTATAATTTCATCAAATTCGAGAAGTTGGCCATTAAAATAAATGTCCACCCATCCTGTGAAGATCAAATGTGTGAAAATTCTTTAAGTCGGCTCTAGATCCCCTATCATCTGCATAGACATGGACAACGCATTTGTAAGGGTCTTGCAAATTTTTGTGACACGCGATATGTTTCGATCTATATTTAAAGTGGACTTTTTAGAAATTAATGCATAAATAACTAGTGTATGTATGAGTGTCGTGTTCATACCTTGAGGTAAGGAAGAATTTTGATGAATCTTTCCATATGGTTTTCTCATATTCTTATAGGAGGGCGAGATTGTCCTTCGGCTTTGGGACCGATAAATCTATAAACGTCGATCCAAACTTGGCTTTTTTTCTTGGAAATTGGTTCAGCTACACGTACAATGGGGTTATATTAACCCTGTCACCGAGTTTGTCGTTTCAGGTAATTTAGATGAGATTCGACAGTGATTTGATGTAAACTTTTTTTTTTTAATAGCTTACAAGCCTAACTGAGACATTAATTGGTCTTTAGATGCGATTACGATACACTTTTTGTCAACTAAAAGTGCAGGAAAATCAATGACGAAGGCTGTGGTAAGCATTCGGAAAAAGCGGGACATTGTAAGGGCTCTTATCCGGTAGCCCAAAAAAGATTATATATTGAAGATATCGTCATAACATCAACTGCTCATATAACCAAGAAAATTTGAATCGAAGTCGCCGAGAAGCAGCCGGTGCTAATAATTTAGAGATAAATTAGACCTTCGCTCTACTTCTTCTGAAAGAAGAAATCTTAGAGAGCTTGAAACCTCAACTACAATCAATTGTCAAAGACATTATCGCCATGGAAGATGGAGATCCGAAATTTGGGAGAGACTGTGGAAATATTACTCATACCATTAATTCGTCCTTGAAGTGATGATGCCTTCAATGTCAGCACTCAATCCCAAACCCAACCCCTTTTTAACATAACCAAACTTGTCTTCTTTGCAGTTTTATATCGCACTATAGCTAACGTAGTGTTTGCAAATTTTTGACATTTCAAAAATATTTGGTTACAAATAAAATTGATTTTTAAAAATAAGAAAACGAAAAAGCAAATACGATCTGAAAAACCTTTTTAAGGAGCTTAAATGCTACGAAGCCATAACACGGAATATCGAGATTGTTCAGCTCATCGCAGCCTGTGCACTTAATAAATTTTGTCGCTCATTTCGCCTGCATATGACATAATTTTTTTTTTCTTTTTTTCAATCGAATAAAATCTAGAAATAACAACAATTTTCCAAAGGATTTATAATTTAATACAATATTTTATATATAAATCGGCAAAAATCGTACTTAAGCTCTAAGCATTGGATGAAATTGAACTTTACAATGAATAAATAGCGGACACATGTTAAAATATGTATACATACATATATATAAATCTACATATACATATAAAAAGAATAACGGAGAGTTTGATTATTTCCTTTTTTTGGAAAATTTCGTATTTTTCGTGTTATGTTAAAAATTTAAATTTTTTTTTTTTTTTTTTTTTTTTTGGTAGAAATGTGAAGAGCAACAAACCAAGAAAAACATATGTTATGTTAAGCATTGGAAAGTTTTTTCGCTGTCCTTCAAAATACTTTTTTGCTTGATATACAAATACGCTGTCATAAGTTTTATAGTAACAGCTGTTCGTTAACAAATCAGAAAACACTAAACCGTAGATTTTGAAAACTTCAACTTTTTTACGAAATTGAAATCGTTGCCCATGGCTTTATGACTTACGGTCGAATAGTTTGTCGTTTTGAACGACTTGTGATTTTAGGTCAAGTTGTGTTATGGAGGAAAAAAAAATTTATTAAAAGGCTCCTAAACAAATCTGGTAAACAAAATGTTACATGAAACTGTAAAACTTTAAAAAAAAAAAAAAATAAAAGCAATGCTTACAATCATGGCATTGCTTGGAGCACAAATGGACTATGTTTGCCTTGATTTTTTCGAAAAGATCCTCATAGTCGGCTGCCCTTCATTGCTGCACTAGAACGCATTCATTTAAAACTCGTTACCCATACGATGTTGAGCATTAAGTGTTTTTAAGCATATTTACAGCTAAACTACGATCGCGATTAATTTCGTTATGTTCATTAAACTGCCAACTCCAAGTATTTCGACCATATAAAAACGATTAACACGATATTCGTTTTATTTAATAAATCGCCTGACTGCACAATCCTCTTTTTCCTCTGTGCGCGGCCATGTCATCATTAAAAGTGAAAGTGAGTTAATTTGCGTTTAGAGTTATTTGGATAATATAAAAAAAAATTATCGTACGAAACTTTTGTAAGTCATATCTCAGTGAGCTGTCACTTTTCGCCTCGTGTTTAATCCAAGTCCTCCGGAAAATAATTGTCAGAATTTTCCCAAAGTAGTAGACGGACTGACTAAAAACTAAATCAAATAGGACCCAGTATTTCCGAAGTTTATTTCTCAGACACCGTTTACTTCTTACCCGGGGAAAGAGCTACGGAAAAATTGCATAAGTAATGAAAAAGTCATTCTACGATCTCTTTTCTCGATTTTCTGAGATGAAACTTTTTCATTTTCTTAAGTCTTAGGAATGCAGACTTTTGCAAAATTCAAATTTAAAGCAGGAAGTACCCTACGTGCCTAGAGTTAGGTGTTTTGGATAATCAGTGGCCGAAAAACTTACGAGACGTGAAGAACGACATGAATTTCTAATCTTCAAGTTTTTTATATATATTTTACGAGTAAAAAGAAAGACGATCGACAAGTCGTCTCTCTTCCTAATTGCCTCCTTGGGTGGATTCTTATGCAGAATAGAACGAACGCGTGTCCCATTGTCTGACTTAATTGTGCTTTTAATGGAGACGAAATACTCAAATAAATGATAATAAAAAAATAAACAGTGTGTGTCCGTTTAATAATATGCCTCTTAGTACATGAAACGTAAACGAAAATATCGAACATCTGCAGTGGAAATGTGACATCGTATCCATTAGTATTTTAAATGCTGGCATTTTGCGAATACATATCGATCAGGTCTCGTATATAGAAAAACATTTTTTCTCAGTTCATAAACCAAAATTCTCATTCAATATAATCGACGAATGCATTTATGAATATTTTCGATACACATATATATTCGATACATATATACATATATATATATATATATATATATATATATATGCTCAGCAAAGTACGATAACCTATTTGTGTAAAAGAGTATGTTTAATAAAAAAAAATTTTTTTTTTTTTTTTTTTTTTTTTATTCATTTTTATTATCATTGCAACATTCATTCATATGCATAAGCTTTGGTGTGTGTGACAGTGTACTGTCTGTGCATTAGTGATTGTTGTATGCATCAACAGCAACGACATAGTTCCAAAATGCAAATAATGTGTAACTGCCAGAAAATATGCTACGAAAGCATATTTTTTCTCCAAAGCTTTTCTTCTTCATTTCAACTGATATTAATACTTACTCTAAAGTACTTACTGGAGCGCAGCTACACACACACACACGCACACAAAAACACACACAAACACACACACACACACACACAAACACACACAAATTTCGTGTAGGAATCTTAAAAATAAATTTGACACACACCCATGCACATAAGCGTACGCACACGCTCACGTTGACTCTCACGCTCACGTTCACGTTCACGCAAGGCATAGTCAGTCATATGCTCAGGGGAAATATAAATTTACAAAATCTTGTTTCTCATTCTAGATACATCGTTCTCATCGCTATATCATATGTAGGTCCACAGTTCAACTCACACACATTCTTATATGTATCTGTACACACATATAAATATATATATATATATATATATGCTACAATGCAACCTATATTATACGAAAAAAAATTTTTATATTTTCACTTTTAAGTGACATTGCGTCTGCATTTGTGTGTACAATAAAGTTTTATGTACACCTAAAAGTATGCTTGCGTTTTTATATCCACTATCATAGCAGCGCTTTTGTTGAACTGCTCTCCACCTTTACTCCCTACCACCAGCCACAATACACGGCAAGAATATGTTTTCATAATAATGCCGCGCGTTGTGGTGCGTTTGCATTGCAGCATTGTACGCTTGCATATGTGTTCAGGGCTGTGGGTGTTAATTGCTACCTATTGTTTGAATTCGATATGTTAAATATTGCCCCAGTTCTTTTTTTTTTTTCCGCTTATAGTCCTTTATCTAGACATATATAACAGTATAAGTACTCGTACTATGTAAATGACAAACATTAATATTAAAGTTGCTAAATACATATACAAAAACATTTCTATAAAATATTCCCCATATCGTCTGCTCTCTCTTTACACACACACCAGAAAATAATGAAAGTGCAATTGATTCATCATCGAAAAACGTATAGTTGCAATGAATTGCGGGATATTTAAGGCGGTTACACGATTTCGTAAAACCTTCAAAAAATTAAGTAATCCATGAGTTGCCTCCCTTTTAAGGCAAGGACAAGAAAGAAAATGTCTTAGCCTAAATCTCAAGATATTATTGCAATTCATTAAAATTGAACAAAGTGTTGGTTTCGTGTATTTCCCACTGTTCAGGCGAACATATTTGCAATTGCTGTCGCAACGCGAGAGTTTATACCGATCGTTCTTCTTTTGCTTCATACTTCAGATGCACTTCCGTTCATCGCACAATCGGACACATATCGCGGCAGGATCTGCCACGAGATTTGCACATCTGAACTTGTGTGTGCGAGAAAGTAAAGTTTATCGGCCGTCTCTCCATCGGTGGGTAAATGAAAATTCACAATTCTGACCGTGCGATGAAACTTTACATCGGCTTTTGTTACGTTGCTTGTCGCTTGTTTTGAAACGAACCTCATTACATATACAAAGCAAATCATTGACTTCGAGTCGGATTTAGGCGAAGCTTAGGCGCCAGTTGTCACTCTTAGAATTCCCGAGATTACAAATAGAAATGAAATTCTAATGTGCATTTGTATGTGTGTACGGGCGGGTATTTGGGCGCTCTCGTGTCAACAATCTGAACTCGCAGGTCTGTTTGAAAAGGAGCTCTTACCCCCATAGCCCGTTTAACCCGCGCCTGTTTCGCGTCTTTAAATTCGTATTCTTCTTCTTCCTTTTGAATTACATCCCCATTGCGTCTGAATGCTTCATTCACGGACCTTTACAATTTCATCGTGCTCGTTAGGTAATCTTCTCCGTGCTTCTTCATCATTGAGATTTTTTTTGGGCGACTTGGTCATCATCAGTCTACACTCTTTCTTACATACCGCTAACAGTGAAAGTGTGTGGTAGTGATAGTCTTGATCATAAAATAACGCTCCGGCATCTACGCGGCTCCGATGATTTAAAACAACACACATTTTTTGAAAATCACAACAAAATGCGATGATGATACGAAATATGAAGAAATATGAAGACCTGTACTCTCGCCCACGATGCGTTGTGGAATTGTGAAAAATGGAAATAAAAGATGAAAAGATGTGGAAATTAATTTCAGTAAACAATATCTTGTTTCTCCAGCCGGTATAGACTGCCAATTATAGTTTCACATGTTAAAACAAAAATAATTGCTTGGCCATCTGTTGTCTTCACCACTAACGCGAATTTCGTTGTTAATCTATTGCCATTAAAGTAGTCGAAGCAAACGGGTGACTTTAAAAGAAGGCTTATGTCCCCACAACATGTCTTATGCTATAAAACAAATTTATGTGCATTTTTGTACACAATACCGGCGCAATTCCGGCGACGTAAGGCATTTCGTTGCGTTGTATTATATAACTTGTAAAACACTTCTATTAGCTAATCACATGGTGTAAGCAAATATTAGGGTTACCCATAAGTAATCAATTATTTTATTTCAATTATAACGACGCCTTAAAATCTCCAGTGGAGTCCGATCCAAGGTTAACTATAAATGAACTATCAAGAAGCCTTTGGTCTATCTGGTCCATCGTACAAAGGGATGTAAGAGAAATTGGCAAGAAACATAGACAAGTTAAATGGATTCCACACCTGTTGTCTGAGGCCAATAAAGATCTTCGGCGAACAATTTGTAATTCCATGCTCACCAGACTAAGCAGAGATCCTTTTTTTTGTCTAGGATCATAAGTGGAGATGAAAAATGGATCCTTTATGATAACATAAAGCAATCGACACAATGGTTGTCTGCAAACGGGAGACCTCTTCCAACCCCTAATCCCCAACCCTATCCCTGAGGAAGTTGTTATTGTGTATTTGGTGGGGTCGTGCCGGTATAGTGCAACACAAATTAATGAAATCCGAGGAGACAGTTACTGCTGACCTGTATTGTCAACAATTACAACGCAATTACAATTACAACAACAATTACAACGGTTGCAGTCCGCACTCATAGAAAAAAGACCAGCTTTAGTGAACAGAGAAGGTGTGATACTCCAACAAGATAATGCCCGTCCTCATGCAGCGAAGATTACTCAAGAGAAAATTAAGCAGTTAGGCTGGGAACTTTTACCGCACCCTCCATACTCTCCAGGCTTAGCACCGTCGGATTACCATCTGTTCAGGTCACTGGAGCATTCGTTACGAAATAAAAATTTTAATTTCTTATCCGATGTCCAAACGCATCTTGAGTTATATTTTAAGTCACGCCCATATCACTTTTTTTAAGAGGTGGGTTGAACTTTTGCAGGAACGATGGCAACAAGTCATCGCAAACGACAAATAAAAATTTCATTTCAAAAAAACATTTTGTCTATGAATGCAAAATAATTGATTAGTTATGGGTCCCCCTAATATAAGTAAATGGAACGAAACGATGAGATTATTATTAACCTATACGCAGAAGGTAATCATTGCGGTACAAAATAATTTAAAGTTAAAAGACTAGAAAATCCGATAGGTAAACTGAAATAAATAAACGATAAATCGACGAATAATGCGATGTGTTAAGGCCGCGAAGGTATTCGAATGTTAAAGAAAGCAATATAATGTCAATAAGACGATATAATGAATATATGAATAAATCGAATGCGTTAATAACTTTACTTCTAGGGTAAGCCGAATAAGGCCACAGGTCTTTATTAACTAAAGGAAGTGGGAGGACGTTAAGATGGAAAGCTATACTTTAACATCTGGCTGGTAATGATATCATTTCTTTAGGATTCTTGATCCTGCAGAAATCGGCATTAGGTCGCAACATAATTAAGCATCTTCTTGGAATTGATGAACGTTAGCTATTCTGCGCTATTAGTTGTAGGACAGTAGTAAACTGACTTGACTTTTAATCCTCATACAAGTCCCCGCAGGATTTCCAAAGTTTATTTTTATTATCCTCATTGGCAACAAGAAATATTTTACCACTTTTTGTGTGAGTTTTATTTACTGAACTGACGTAAGGACGGTAGATAGATATGCCTTTCACTTTAACTAAATATTGGTTTCGTTCTTTTCACTTTTTTTTTTTTTATAAATGTCGAAGGAATGCAAAGCATGCATCGTATGACCTCATTTTGTGTGAGTTTTTACAACTGTTTACGACACATGTTACAAAAGAACTCTTTGTGTGGAAAACTTTATAAAGTCTCATGCAAAAGATTTAAGGTGCGACAGTTAACGTAAGAAAACCTCAAAGCGAGAACAACAAATCTTGAAAGAGCACCATCTTCTCCATTCATTTTCTGCTTTGCTTATCCGGCCAATATGTTGCTATTGATTGAATCCAATAACACCGAATCCCTGATATCAGAGGAAAATTTATATGTCAGAGATAAGCTTGTCAGTAACATCTCTATATGGATAGAAAATAAATTCTAGGAGAATGAATGGTAGGCTTTAATCGGCTGATCTGCAGACGCATTTGGCCAAAGAGATATAACTGAGTTGATAGCGTAGCTAGCTTGAGAAGTGCGAATGCGTTCCAATAGCTGAGGGAATGCAATGCTTTTTTTTAGGTTTGCAACAGTCTAGCACCGTTTCGAATACGTGGGCCTATGAATATGAATATGAAACCTAAGTTTTGAGGAAACGCTTGAAAGTGATTGCAAGCCGTGCCCAATTTTTAAGGATATAAGGCGGAGGTTCTCTGGACACGGCAGATAACAATAGTAGACCCTGATCGTCAGAGACGATCCTTTCCTAGGGTACGATCCGCAATCATTCATTTAATTATTATTCAAATTTATTATGGAGCTTAATAGAGTTACAGTTAGTTTGGAGGAATTTTCCGTAAAGATTTCAACGTTTCACAAGTCATCAGAATGCATAAACAAAACATATGAAGTGACTTTTCCTTGAAATTCATATTAAACACGTACCTGTACTAAGAATCGCATTTGATTATGTCTGGCATTAGTGTACTTAACACACTTGTACGTAGATCCGTTGCGTTGCGTTCATTAAATTCTATTCTGTACTGCAGTAGATTGCTCCTAATGGATTCATACCTAGGCACAGGAAGATAGAGAAATTGCAAAATTGAGGTGTGTATAAAAAAAGGGTCAACCCAGAGCATCTATATTTATAAGAAGAAGTGCTGGATAGCTGTGTTAGAAACAACAAAAGAGAATGCAAATAAGAGAATGTTTACAGCAGAGAGATGGGATTAAAGAATCAACGAAGACGGTAGTAAATGAAAGAAAACTTGGAAATGGTTACTTATAGTTGGTCGTTATATTCGCTTCTTTGAGGGCGTGAAATTTCTTTCAAATATTCTCGATTTTCTTCTTATATCAAATTTAAGAATAATCCTAAGAATAATCCTAAGATTTCTCTCTCTCTCTCTCTCTCTCTCTCTCTCTCTCTCTCTCTCTCTCAATGTCGGGAAAGCTACAAAATTACTGCTAGAATCTGAAGACGCTGAAGGCCGAGTGTACGCATAATTCTTCACTGATGGAATTTGCAAAGGCATGGTTTAGCTTATGTTTTTCGTGCATGGAGATCGCGAAGCTGATCTAAGTTGAGCGTAATATATTTTAAAAGTCTTTGTGAATAATCAACTCTGGCAAATATTACATAATTTTTTTTTATAAATATTGAAAATAATTTATTGCCCGATAAGCCCCGCCCTTTCAAGCTAATACACGCTCCGTAAACATTTTTACCTCATTTTCGCCAACATCTAAAGTTTTCTAATGAAATTTGATACGTTATCTAATACAATAAAGGTATGTGTATGAGTGTGCGTGTGTGTGTGTAAATTGTATTTTCTTAATGTAAAAACTCTGTCTGTATGAATTTTAGTTATATGCGGTATTTATATGAATTTTATTAATAAAACTAAATACCAGAAGTACCCGGCATTCGACCTCATTAACGTTCAACAATTCTAGTCTCATTTCCATGAACACCTACCTACCTACCTTACTTTACTTATATGCATACATACATATAATATATCTCTACATCAGTATATTTTCTGTTGCACTTCCACCTGAAAGACAGCAAAGCATTCATGTGTGCGCTCACAATTGATTGTATGCATCGAGGTGGTTTCAATAAATTATGTTACTACGGAATAACGTTTGCAAAATATGGGTCACATATTCTGAAACCTTTATTATTACACCAAGTGTTTGTTCATATATTACTATTTCTATATGTATTTTACTAAGAGCAAGTGGGGCAAACTAACTTGAAAGCAAGAATCATATGAAAAAATCTGGCAGCCTTTCTAATCATTGTTAAGATTTCCTATTTATATGACAATAACAATTACAGTAACAACAATAACAACAATAACAACAATTCATTGAAACTATTACTCGTCCATCGAACTTTGAAGAATATTAAAAACGAGTGGAAATTTTACGAGGCACGTGAAAAAAGAATGAATTGATATTTCAATTATCGCGAAATCGACTTACAACGAACAGACATTTGCAACTAATAAATACACCGTTTATCAATAATCAATTATTTGTCGCCTTTCATTCATTCATTCATTCATTCATTCATTCATTATTATGATTGAGGGCGGGCTGATGCATAGACATAGATCCTCCATATTAAAATCCCTACTGCCATAATGCGATTAAATTCCTCGCCGTATATTAAAACATGAAATTGTTGTCATTGTTGTCGTACATGTAGTCCTTGAAGTAATACCTACAAGTACTCGATTCTTTCAAGACAAAATAATAAGAAAATGTTTTTTTTATTTATTTATTTATTTCCTTTTCTTTTTTTTGTATTGATTTTTTAACGTTCTCGCCCGTCACCTCATAATGGGGAAATAAAATTCAAGGCTTGCTTAAAAATTTGCATTTCATTCATATCATAATCATTATCATTATTATTATCATTATTATTATCATTATTATTATTATTATTAGATTTTTTCACTACCCATAAATAGATTAAAATATTTACAAAGTAATAATCATTCTGTTTACTTGATTCCACTAATCACGTACATTGTGAAAGGACTTCTATTTTAATAGTCGCCAGACATGCCTGCTTACATATTCTCTAGTTTAGTTGAACGCGTGACCATTCACCATTTGAACGCTAACAGGTAATTAGCAAATTAATATCATTTAATAACAAATTATCGGGACAAAAATCGCAGGAAAATGTATGCATAAATGAATGTATTAAATGAAAACTAAAGCAGAACTCGAACCTCGTTGATGACCCATTCATAAATATAGGCTTTGTTCTTGCTTTGTTCATAAGTACTTACGACCATTAGAAATGAGAGGGCATGAGACTGTCTAATAATTGGAGGTAAGTCTATGTAGAAAATTTCATCAGTTCATTAAAATAGGATTAGGCTTTTTATACCATACAACACAAGAACATGTTAAATTTGTGCGGATGCAAGCAATCTCGAGAAAGACTCGAGATATTTACCCTTATCGAGTCAGAATCACTTTCTGGATTGATTCCGCGTATTCTTGTTTTGTGTCCTTGTGCTCCACTTAGAGATGGCAGATTGAAGCCTTTTGCCCGAAAGAAGATTGGGTTTGGACCACTTTGTCGACCACTTCCCGTCTAACGTCTTATTTTGAAAGGTCGCTATATAAGTAAATTTATTAGGCGTAGCGGTGTTGGGCATTTAACGATAGTTCGTGGCTCTCTGTAATGCTTGTAGAGATGGCATGGCTTTGTTTGCAAGAAATTGTCGAACTAACACATGAAAATGTGTTTCATTGTGAAAGCTTTACGCTGAAGTGTGCAGAATGCAGCTCTTGGGAGATTTAAACAAGTCACACGCGATGAGTTGCTTTTTCTACTTAACTCGATGCAGATCTCCATTCAAGAGCTTATGGTAAGGTGTACTGTGTTATGAGCTGTCGTGGTTAGAAAATACTATCAGCAACAACTGAGGTATACATGCCGGTCGCTAAAGGAAAAACGACTGCAATATACGAAAAGATGTTATAGACGTGACTATGCTTGGCCAAATAATGTAATCTTCGTCCAGGAAACGTCAGCATCCCTGAACTCTACGACAACCTTTGGTCTTAACAGACTCCAGTTTCTACAGAGACCTGATTATCTATCTTCTTGTTGTTAAGCTTGCTTTGAAGCGTACCTTTTCGTTTCAGTCGTCAACGCGATTCGTGTTCTCCTGCCTGGCACTAAACTACTCATACATGCTGCGAGATATTATTGTCCGCTTCTACTAAGTGCTGCATTAATCTCATGCGTTTCATGCTACTTTTATTACTTTGTGCCTCCTTTTCACTACAGATAGAGAGAGGTAAGTGGACGAAGGAACAAAGTGCAACGCTAAAAAAAAAAAAAACAAGTTCTCGCATTCCCCTACAGTCGGAAATGGATTTTATTTTATTTACTTACACATGAAACTCAGCTAAAATCGACTCACAGCCGAGTTCAACTGTTTCTTAAAAATAAATCTTACACTAATACAAAGTATATAAGTATATAAGGAGAAATAAAGAAGAAAATATTAATACTTGGGTTGGCAGAACAAATGTCCAAGCGAGATTTCAGAACCAAATTAAACCGAACCGAAGGTCGGATTATTGAATGAAAAAGAGTATTGAATCTATGCCCAATTCTGTGGAAAAGTTTCACCATCACATATCGCTCTTCCATCTATCACATATATTGGGTGCCGTATACTAAGTGGAAACTGAAATTTATGTCAGAATATGAAGAGAAATTAGGGTGGCAACCCGTGGGCTAAGCAAAATTTATTTATGCTTTGAACACGGACGAAGGAATCCCGTGTTTCAGTAAACGAAGCAAGGAGCAACCACTCCCACTCTTCTCTCTCCCACTCTTCTCTCTCCCACTCTTCTCTCTCCCACTCTTCTCTCTCCCACTCTTCTCTCTCCCACTCTTCTCTCTCCCACTCTTCTCTCTC
>KK502401.1:5494251-5496751 GCA_000688735.1 Glossina austeni
AAATTTAACAACAAAATAAAAACTGTATTCAAAATTTGACGGATGTAATAAAACACGCGCAAACAAATAGAAATCAACGTTAATTCAGTTTACTTATATAACGACAACGTCAACAACAAACTGAAAAGCAATAATAACAACAGCGCAACGCTCAAGTATGCAAAACGAGTAGTACTCAAAATGCTAACAAAAATCTGAAATAAACTTAAGACTAAAAAAATATGGAGCTATAATGACAATAAGGCGACTCTGAGACACCTACCACCGAATCTGCAGCATAATTATGAAAACAACTTTTTCGCACTTCCCCGGCTAACATCGCGTTCGCATATTCGCGTATTCTTCTCGTCATTATCATCGCTTGAAAGAAATCACAAATTGACTCAATTTTGCATACGTCCGTAATAACTGACTTCCCGAATGCGCCGAACTCTTCTACATCAATGAAAATGAAGGACAATATTCTTTGTATAGTTCCAAGTGATCGGGGTTTTTCCTTGAGCGCCTTAATAGCATAAGTTCGAACACTAGCATGCTACAGAATGCTTTTGTCGTATGTTTGTTCGTGCAGCGATTTCTGCTCAGATCGTTTAACTGCAATGAAGCGAATCGCTCTACGACCTTGTAATACATCGCATTCATCTGCGCCCTTTCAAGAATGTGATCTCATCTTTGAAGTTAATATGTACACGACGATAACGAAGGCTAGATCGGATGTTACGTCTGTCCTTACTAGGCAGGCTCTATATGGGGAACGAATCTTTTTCTATGATCTCATCTTTGAAGTGAATACATACACGACTATAACGAAGGCTAGATCGGATGTTACGTCTGTCCTTACTAGGCAGGCTCTATAAGGGGAACGAGCCTTTTTCTATGATCTCATCTTTGAAGTTAATATAGACACGACTATAACGAAGGCTAGATCAAACGTTACGTCTGTCCTTACTAGGCAGGCTCTATATGGGGAACGAACCTTTCTATGATCTCATCTTTGAAGCTAATATGTACACGACTATAACCAAAGTTAAATCAAACGTTACGTCTGTCCTTACTAGGCAGGCTCTATATGGGGAACGAACCTTTTCCTATGATCTCATTTTTGAAGTTAATATGTACACGCCTATAACGAAGGCTAGATCAAACGTTACGTCTGTCCTTACCAAACGAGCTCTACTGTGCAAAGGAGTCTTTTTCTCAATGTTTACTTGGACAGTATTTTGAATTCGCCGCGACTGTTTTATTTAAAATGTGAATTATATTTTTCGTAACTGCTGCTATGATGACGTAAAACGCTACTTTTTGAAAATTCAAAAAGAAGAAAAGAAGAAGAAGAAGAAGAGGAAGAAAATTCAACATTAAATTTCAAAGTCAAACGTGTAAATTTTTCCTTGGATTTATTGCAATTGTAAAAAGATGGAGGCCGTTACGAACGATTCGTTTGAATGTTCAAAACTTTAGAGTAAATAGTCTTTTATCTGATAACAACAAAACCAGAATGCTCGACAAACGTAGTTAAATCGTTTTCATGTCATGTCCTAATTCATTCCCTAATAATTTCGGATGGTCTCCAAACAGAATCGCAGATGGGGTATACTCTCATTTTCTGATGGCGACTGTGATAAAGATAATGAAGTGAGAGTTTAGTCATTTACGGTATAAACCATATTTAACAGACACACTACAAAGTTCTGCACGAGAAAAATTAAACATTTGATGAAGAAAATGCTTAACAATTCTGAATAGTGAAGTTTTGAGTTATGATAAATTTTTGTATAGAAAACGATTGATTCGTAAGTTCTCCCTGCATAAGCGAAGCTCCTCTTACTGCTTATTAACTAGGATGGATTTTGTGCATACTTCGCTGAGACAAGAGCAATGGCTATCGCCATTTCAACTGGGCAGAGAAGCCAGCTTGGATCTTGACGGCGTCAAGAAATTAATGGTATTTGAAATTATTACAAAATTCAACAAAACATGTCCACCATTAAGTAGTCATTCAGCATTTTGTCGTGATCCAGAATCCTCGTAAGCCAAATTTCTCCAAGTCCAAGTGTAAAATTCTTACAGATTAAATATTTAAGACCAGAGGCTTAGAAAGAAGACGATTGCTCTCAATACCAAAATTCTAGCGTTATAACTCTTTATGTCGTCCGTGGGTCTTTCCAACCCAACATGTCCGAGGCTATGACTAGACAACTTCTGAAGCATGAAATCTAAGTTTAGGCACCTATTCCGTCTATATATTGATTAAAACTGATTTCAGATTTTGTTTATTTTTGAAACTTGTCTAGATCCTAAGGTCTACCTAACTAAATTCTTCTTAACAAAAAACAAAAAAAAATTCCCATTAACGGGATGAAAAACTTTTCCTAATCCAAACATGCCCAACACTTAAAGTTCAAAGTTATTCTCGGCTTCAACTGAGCTCTAAAAACAAACGAAGACAATTGTAGCGGAAAGGGGATCGGAATAAAAATACAACAACAGTTTTATGTAA
>KK502401.1:5499251-5532387 GCA_000688735.1 Glossina austeni
GTTAAGTAAAGGAATAGATAATAAAGTTTTTTTCTTTCTTTTCTTTTCTTTTGTTATTTTATTTTATTCATTATTGCAATGCATTCTATTAAAGGTACAATTAATGTTTATATTATAAGTATTATGATTAAATGTTACATAAATGAATATATTTGTGTAATAAGTGTGCACAGCAGGAATATTATATAAAAGCTTATCTATGTATAGAAAGAAGTTTATTACAGTACGAGTGAAGAGTGAAAAAAGCAATATCCTGAGAGCATTGCAATTGAGTCTCGCAACAACAGTAGAAACAACCAACCAAAAGAATAATTTTCGAAAATGAAAACATACTGCACCTGAATGCTTTTATTACTTATTTAAATCTTTTAAGAGAATCGTTTACATAAGCATTTTATTATAAAGTTCTTTAGATGGAAGCAGTTAAACGAATTGCTCAGTTATAGAGAAGGTTTAATCTATAAAAAGAATCATGATTTTTTTTTTTTTTTTTTTTTTCAACTATACCATAAAGAAGGCTATACAAAAAGATAATTATTTTTCAATTTTAAAATCTTCCCACAACTTTTTCATATCGTTTAGGCAATTGACGCTACGGCGCTACCGTGACGGAAAGACATATATTGGCTTAGGAGTGATCTAATCAGCGGCCTATTTCAGTACTTCTTCAACAATGCGGAACCGCGTGTCACCCAAGCCAGGAGGCATCGATCTTAACAAGTGGTAACCAGACGGAGCAATGTCTGGTGAGTATGCTGACGGCGACCCGACTTCCCATTCAAGGTGCAACAGTGTATCGTGGTCCGTTTTTGGCAACTTTGCTTCAGTAATATAAGCAAAAGGGAATCGTCCATCACCCACGGCACCATATGTTTGATATAACGTTTGTCTTTTTTTTCTACTTTTTAGGGACCGTTTAGTAAACACTGAACGTGTTAGCAAATTCTGGTTCTGTAGTAGGTACGTTTCGTGCTTTACGAGCAGATTATGGTCGATATAATCGTCAATCTGAGCGCACTATAGGCAAAACTGTGCAGAAAATTTGAAGAATCGGGATCTGCAACAGACTTGTTAAGCCGCCACCTTCCCCCATCCCCTTCCCCCCTGCGCACATCATCAAGATGCTCGCTCGACCGAAAATATTGTTGCCATCAGGAAGAGTGTCAAAGAAGATCCAAATTTATCTCCATCCTTACAAAACTCGACTAACACATGAACTGAAGCCGGCTGATCACACAATGTGCAGAAGATTTCCCGATTGAGTGCTCGAATAACAGGAATCCGATGACGACTTTTCGCATCAAATTTTCTTCAATGCTGCGGCTCATTTTTTGCTGGGACAATGAAAATCCACAAGTAGTTCTCGAAAACCCATTGCGTACGCAAAAGTTTGATGTGGCATCTGGTCTGGCGGGCTGACAAGCCGAGGGTGTCACGTGATTATCAATTTTTATGTTTTTTTTTAAGATGTAATCGAAGACGTGGGTATTGAAAATATGTGGTTTCAAGAGTGCGATGCCACAAACTACATAATGTGCCCCGGTTAAGCATTAGTGCGCCAGAAACTTCCCAGACATGCAATTTCTCGTCTTCATGATGTAATTTGACCAACAAGATCACGGGATCTCTCACCGATGGACTTTTTTTGTGGGCTTAGACAAAGAATCGAGTTTATGTGAACAATCCCTAAACTCTTGACTCGGAATACTGCACTCAAGATCACGAGTACACATAAGATGTGAATAATGAAAAAAATGGCTCACGACACGGACTAGAGACGAAGAATGAAAATTACGGATTACATACAAGAAGAAGGGAAATTAGTGGTAATAGTATGCAGTCAGTCAAATTTAAGATTTAAGTTAATCAGCCTTCCCTGACATTCGTATTCTAAGCATTACAAGCCAGAGATGTTGCTAAGCATTTTTTCTTTTTTTCTAATGTTTGCGTAACGTAATAACGTTGTTTTATAACAAAATTGACTTGAAGTGCTTTGTTGCGATTATTCTTTTGGAAGACGACAAAACTAAGACAAGAAAACATATTCTTTCTTATTATGATGATCGCAACCGGTCACAATGTCAAAATGTATCTCTACATGATACGATTGTTCATCATCATCATTATTTTAAATACCCATCACCGACGAATGAGGAGTATATTCATTTTGTCGAAAGGTTTGCAACGCCCAGAAGGGAGCATTAGAGACCCCACGGAGTGTATGTATTCTTGATCAGCATCAAATTCTAAATCGATTTCAGCATGTACGTCTGTCCGTCTATCCGTTGGAAGCTCTTGCACGCAGATTGGTATTGAAAATGTGCCAAATTGATTGACGCGCACGCTCACAGTACCGCTATAACTGAGAACACCTCTGGCCGTTTCAAACGTTTTGACGAAATGAAGACATCCCTCATGTTGCTGATGTTGATGATGGGTGCAATAAGTCGAGAGAGAATTAAACAAACGAATAGCGTTAGTGTGACATAATGTTGTTCCGTCAGTCTGCTACGGAATTTTGTCGGTTTTAATTTTCTTCTTTTTTTTTTTATTTACTCAATCCTTATAGAAACAATTTAAAAAAAATTTTAATTAATTTGCCAGCTGCTCGTCATTTCATTACACCTGTAATTAAAAAAAAAACACAGCGCAAATACAACTATAAAAAAAGTGTTTTAAATGAAAAAATTTCAAAACGAAACCTTTCAAGTGCGCATTTATTTCTAAGCTCTTTTGCGTTAGACTTCTTCTTGTGTCCTGCTCCTTAATTAAGTTTCTGTTACTTTAATGCTTTTTAATCAGTTTTAAATCGGAAAGAAAATGAAACAAGCAAGAAAATTATATTCGGTTATGACCGAATCTTTTACACCCAACACCGTTATCCTAAAAAAGACGAAGAAAATAAGAAAACAAAATTTTCATGCTCTATAATATGGAATGGGCGCGCGTGATTTTTCTCTTTTCAAAATAAATACTTTTTGCCATGTCGGTGTGTAGACGTTGTAGGCGTGTCCTTGGAAAAGCTCTTTTGCAAATTTGTAGGCGGGATCTTCGTTTCCGCTAACGAGAACATGTTTACCGCAAATACTATATAGTTGCACGGGTGGACAGACGGACAAACTGATGTGTTTAGGTGCATTTCAAATTTCAAACTGTCCAGGAATTGCATACTTTATGGGGTTTTTAGAGCTTATATCTGCCGCTCAGAATATGCCGCTCATCAGTCGATGATGGGTATAAAAATGGTTTTACATCACTCAACATAACAAAGCAGCCCGATGGCATCAAAACAACAAACAGTTTTTAAGAAAATAGGTAAGAAAATTGCACTTAAGTTTGCGGGTAAAATTGCGATATAACTTCGAAGCAATCAATAAATATTAAGAAGAGATTTTTGGAATTATAGCTTATAAGACTGAGCGATAGAGGGACACCGGGACTCCCAATTTTGCCACGATTTGGGGTAAATGTAACTGGAATTTTTAAATTGCTTGCACCACATACTCCATGCCGATGTGTTTATCTATTATTCAGACTGCGGTTATTTTTTCTCCTGTGCTGAGCAGAAAAAGGGATTCGTTTTTTTTTGGCGAGCGAATAATCAAGGCATAGACAAGAGATTGAAAAATAGGGGAGAGGTGTATTTTTCAATTCTATACCACCGAAATTCTCGACTATTGCTTCCACACAGTCCACACAAGGTTTTAACATATCGCAACATTGTTCAAAATTAGTTCTGGGAGTTCCGCGTGAAGTAATTCTTCCTGCAAGAAGTTGAGTCCTTTTCAAGTTTGTGTGTATATATATATAAATATATATATATATATATATATATATGTATGAATATAGAAAAATATCTGACACATATTGCCAGAATCTCATATGGTGAAGTCTTAGTCGATGAAGGCGGTTCTACACGCATTCATTACGCTGAAGCCGCCCTCTCCCTATCTGCATCCATTTCTCGACGAACGCATGGAAACGTTGAGAAAGTTGTCTACTCCTGTTGAAGCACTTACTTGGTGTACATATGACTCTTATCTCTGTAGAACAGTTCCCTTGAATGTATTTAATGTACTTAAGCATAACCCGGCCCATGTAACCCCAACGGTTAAGGGTATCGAAAGTTTTGAAAATACTTCGGCCACGCGAGTATCTGACTCTTTCACTGTAAGCAATTGGGAGTCTCCAACTAATGTTCGGACGCCCGCGCCCATTCGTGCAATTTATACTGTAATTTTGAGCGAAACTATGGGGTCCCTTGGTGCACCCATAGAAGTGCCGAAACCTTCATCTCTTCGTAGTGCTCTGCTGCATTATGGCTCTATTTGGCTTGTCCTTAACGAGTCGCACAGTCAATGGCAAAGAAAGGTTTAAGGCTTTCTATCTATAACCAAGCGATAGGTTTTTCTCATTGGAAGCGGAAGGGATCTAGTCGGAAGGGGCTTCTTTTCTACTTTAAAATCAAGCATTTCTTTCCCTATTTGGTTCTCTTGGTGTAGGTCATCTAATAATGATGACCAGCGATACCAAGTGGGCTGGGGCACAGCAGGGTGTGTGTGTGCTGTGCGACGACATCCTTGGAAGCATTTTTTCCCTTGAGAAAGGATAGTTTGGACTGGCCGTCCGGGACGTGTGGCTAGTCCAAAGGCAAGTGTGGTTCCGGCTGCGTACAGTATGAGAGATCACCCAAAGCTGTATAGCTTGGTGTAAGTTCTGGTTTGAACGAGAAGCCAAGAAGTTAAAGGGTGTCCACGGGGGTCAGGTTGCCCAAAAGTTGGATTACTCCGGCAGGAAGATGCACACTACCCATCGGAATGCCAGAGAATGCCTTCTTGCCTGACTGCTGGGTACGGCCCTTCGGGGAGTATTCGTGGTGGCTGTGGTTACCCCAAAGTTTTCGCGGGGAGCTTTTGAAGAGGTGCTTAGGTAGGCCTCGACGCAGACCACTAAGCGAGAATTTGGCCCACACCCATTTTCTATTGCGGTACTTCAGGGTAGCGAGGCCCCCTTCAATGGGGATTGTCTCTCTCCCTGAGGGGTCGTCAATCAACTTACTTTCGATTGCCAATGTTTGTAGGCAACCCGTCTGATTAAGGTTTCATACCAGGTGCAGACGTAAAACACACACAGACATCTGTAATTTTGAACGGCTGTAGATGGCCTAAGTGCTTGGCCGCTTCTTCCCGCACTTCGAAGATATGTTTTGTCCCATGAACATTGTTTGATATTCGCATGCCCAAATCATAAAAGGTGGTCCGTTCACCTACGTTGACACCACCAAAAAGGTGTGTGTGAAGTGCAGATTCAGTGTGTCATTCATCATGCAGCGTTTGTTCGGCGCTGCATGGTCTCTTACTGATAGAATACAAGTGAAGCAACAAATTTTCAAAGCTTAGTTGAAACGAAGCCCTTGTGTGCGCGTTATTCAGCCACAGAAAAATTATGAAAAAAACAACAAAAGCCTATCGATCAAGATCCCACATATTTTGCTTACCAAAAAAAAAAAAAAAAAATTCCATTAAAATGTGAAAAAACTTTGTTTGCATTTCGATGAAAAACTGCGAAAAATGTTTCCCTCAATTTCCCTTTTAAGGGAAAGCGAGCATACGTGTATAAATGCCAATTACATATAAAAGAAAAAAAATTATTAAATAAATAAATAAATAAATAAATAAATAACTAAACTATTTTCAATTGATTAGCGATGGCTTAAATATTTGTTGTTTGTACTGTTGAAAGCATAATTTCTTGCAATTATGAAACAATGAAATTATTAAGCATTTTTCTTGCAGCACAATGGCCAGAGGTAATAAATGGGAAGTGTCTTAAAGAAAGCAATTACTTAATTGAATAAAATTTATTATGCACATAAAAAATTAAATGTGTTATTATTTTTAATTTAGAAAAAAAAAAAAAAAAAAAAAAAAAAAGAGGCAAAACAGAAAAAAAAGTATCACAACAACTTTTTGCTAAGCCTTCTTCGTTTCCTGCTTGACAATTTAATATAAATTTATGAGCACTTTGCATGAAGAAGAAAAATGCGCAATAAAACGAATCATGATTACCCACCGACTGACGTCGACATGCAAAAATTATGTTCATTTTATAAATTTTTTATGAGCCGTTCGCTGTCACTTCACGTCATTCTTTCTTAAATCCACTTCTATGCCCCTCTCACATATGTCTCGTGGATAGCAAGTTCTCACACCGTGAGAATTTGAAGTTTATGCTTGTCTATCGCTGCTTGCTAGATCGCTAGATAAAGGAGGCGAGTCGCAAAGACAATATTCGTTGCATTTCGTTTTGTAGCTTTCCGCTCTTCTTCCGCTCCGAAGTTCTTTTTTGAATTTTCAAATAAGGAGTGAAACAAATTTAGAATATTATAATAATATTAACCCAACGACAGGCATAGTCGGGGAATTTTTTCTCGTATAAAATATTTTTCATAGTGTAGACGATAAGACGACAAAGTATTATTGGGAACGGACTGTATTCTTAGCCAATGGCAAATTTCGATTAGACTTACGTTGAATTGCATGAAAGCAGCTCGAAATTAAGATGATCGGGACTTAACCGACCTACTGATCAATTTCAAGAATTCGAATTAAAAATTCCATAACAAAGAAAAAAAATGAAGTGTAGTTTCCTAGCTATATATATATATATAAGGCGATTAGGCTTTTAAAGGTTTTCAAAATATCACGTATAGCAATGAAGCTCTACTGCACGAATTCATTTCAGTAAACATTCCTATTGCTATGTCGGAAACGAGACTACTATCAGCAAATAATCAAAAGTGTCAAAAGTGTATATGATATTTTCGGACTAAAAATAAGTGAAATAGTGTAGCATATTTTTGGATAAGAGCATCAGCATTTTTTTAAGATAAAACATACTCCCGTATAGAGGAAGAAAAAGAACTTTGGTGTCAAAGAATTTGATAACCGTTTACATCAGGAACTTCATTAACCTGGTTATTAAAAGATTGCCAGGTAAGAAAGCTATAAAGGCGTTCACTGTATGCTATATAAATATTTGTTACGATATTCTTGGACTTGTATTTAAAATAATTCTAATAAATATAAAGGGATTGTGAATATCATATTTACGGACGAAGAAAAATTTCAAATGTAAATTATATTTTCGAACAAGTGACGTATTAATTGTGAAAGCAGCATTTTATTAAACAAGTTTGTGTATATGTATCATGTTTTCAGGGTAAGAACAAATCGAAATATTGTTATTATTGTTCGTCATACTTATTGTAGGACAAAGAAATATGTTTCTAAAACTAAAAAGTAGGACGAGCCTAAGCGATCAAGACTATCTGCTCTTCTTCTTCTTCTTTTTTTTTTTTTAAGATAGACGAGGTGGTTGGTGTAGTGTCGCAGTATTGATATTATGCTCTCCAGATGAATTTCAAGATTTCCTTAGCGTTAGACGGTCCGAAAACGAGTCTTCGAATATTGGAAAGGGTTTTGGCATTCATCGGGGATATATTTAATTGTAAGATTTTGTCCGCAATGACCAACGGGAGAAGGAAATTTCTTAAGGATCTCATTTTCTCATCGTCGTTGATTATATAGCGAATTGCAGCGAAGTTAAATAATTTTGGGTTTTCAAAGACCTTGATTCGATAGTTGTGCTCGTTTTTCGCTCGTTTCACACGAAAATGAATATTTTCTCGTTTCATAATAAATCTCTTTGAAAAATCATGATCTTCTTCATAAATATCAATGAATTTAACACGGATCCCGTTTGAAAACCCGCCAGCTTTTACTTGCGCAATAATAGGTTCCTGCTGACTATAAAAACGCATTCTATGTCTTCAGTTTGGGTCTCATATCCTTCGCTGAACAAAAATCCGCCGCTTGCCTGCATAATAAGTATGTGTGTGGTTTATGGTGCTATTAAAATATATTATATTTCCGAATAATACGAAGAAAACGGCAAAACCACCATTACTTGGCAATTAGCATAAGAAACATTATAAAATTTTAATGCAAGTACTACCCACATCATGTGACATTAAAAGTAAGTGCATTATGATATTTAATGAGATGTAGGGCATAAACGGAAAAAACAAAAAAATGAAAAGACTTTTCCTTCCACGAACGAAAAGATAATCATTTACAATAATAAAAAAATATTCATATACCTCTTCATACATATACATAACAATACCAATGCAAGTGGAAAAAGTTTGCTAAATATAAGCGAATGCAAAACCAACGGAATTAATGTAAGCAACAAATGAAACAATAAACACTTAAAAAGCAACCAAAGGGATAAACAAGAAAAATAAAAAAAATAAATAAAAAAAAGAAGAAGAAATTAATGTACAAAACGGACGTCAGATAATTTTATACAATATGGAAAAACTTCGTCTCTATTATGGTTATACTTCGTGCCATGAACTATAATAATAGAAATAAAAGCAAACGTAGTTAACGTCAAGAATATGCAGTGAAGACTGTGGTCGTGCGCGGAATCACGTTCGGTTTATCAAATCGTGTTTGAATTTCGTTCACAATCGTTTCACGTTTCATTTTCGTCAATTATTTGCAATTCAATTGAATTCGTGGGGTAAGTGTGGAAGGAATTTATTTTATTTTACTATTATATTACAATAACTAGTCATTAAAAACCTGGACCACTCCACTATGGTTCTCGATATTGAGAGTAAAGGCGATCCGGCAGACTCGATAGCTATAGAATCCATTCACTCGCTGGAACGAATAGAGAGCTTACGAGCTGTCGAGAAAGTGTGCATTTTCCTCACTATCGAGCGGCGGATTGATTTCTCAATCGATCTGCCATCGAGTTTACTCGATAACCAGACCGAGATAGCTATACAATCCATTCACTCGCTGTAACGAGTAGAGAGCTTACGAGCAGTCGAGAAAGTATGCATTTTCCCCACTATCGGATTGATTTTTCAATCGAACTACCATCGAGTTTACTCGATAACCAGACCGAGATAGCTATACAATCCATTCACTCGCTGTAACGAGTAGAGAGCTTACGAGCAGTCGAGAAAGTATTCATTTTCCTCACTATCGAGCGGCGGATTGGTTTCTCAATAGAACTACCATCGAGTTTACTCGATAACCTGACCGAGAACCATAAACCGGCCTTTTGTCTTTACATTTTTCGGGATTCGTCAAAATTTGCTTTGTGTCAAAAAACATCGTAATTAAGATTTACAAGAAACATTATCTTATTACCGTAAAATGTTCATCGAGTATGTTCGACCGAATGAAATTGATTTCGCGATTACATCATTCATCACACAACGATTTACACCTTCTTTAAAAGTTCAGCATTTGGTGATTAAAGGCAAAAAGCTCGTTTGTATCGAAATACAAACGTCCACGATTTCAAGGAACGATTGAAGAAAATCAAGGAACCCGGTTCCTAAACGATTTGAAGGCATGAACCATATAGTGGCTCTGATCGATATTTGAAATATTGCTGCGTAGATACTAACACTAGGACGACAAATGTCGTGACGTTAATGGAAGTCCTAAATCTGGCTGTTAAGCTAAGAGCAGCATTCGCAGAACAATCTGGCTGGATGTGGAATTCCTATGCAAATATTGAAGAGGGTCTCGATTGCTCAGCAATTTTCAAAAATTAAATATACTTCTGCCGACTTTTAAACACACTTCCTCTTGGAGGACGTCGGCGAAGCAAGAACACTCCTCTGATTAAATCGAGGAATTTGAAAAACTAAGACCACAAATGGGATTCGAACAAATACTTCGATCTAAGCAGGAAGAAATGGCTCAGAGCCCGCTGTTTGCGATGCCGCCTTCGAAAACTAGTAAATGAAATTTAACGCAGCGATTACGCGGCGGTAAACTGTTGATAGCATTAATCACGCATTCGCTAAGTGCTTGCATGAGCTGTTGTCCAACGTATCCTTCTGCCAGCAATTATCCGGCAAAAAAAAAAAAAGAAATCATTTTAACACACACATAAAGAAGAAAACTTCAGCTAATCTAATGTTCTCCATAAAGGAGCCATACTTTCTGCGTTGTTGTTATTGCGTTCGTCTTCCTCTTTTCTCTTTTCTCCGTCTTACCATTACATTAACATTTATCGCACAATGAATTGTTGTTATTATTTTTTTCTTTTTCCTTTTTTTTTTCAAAGGTTAAATAATCGAGGTTGCCGTGCATTTATTATTCGTATATATTTTATGTCTTTTTATTTTGTGACATATATATTCAACTAATGTTGTTCTTGTTGTTGCTGTTTAACATCCATTTTCATAATTAAGTTGTACTTTTTGTTATGTGAATATTTTATGATAACATGCAAACTATTTAATTTATGTCAGTCTATTGTTAATATTCGATTTGTCAGCATATGTTTCTGAAAGAAAGCAGAAAAAAACAAAATCCCAAACATTTATATGGATAAAGTTTTAAGGGAAAATATATTTATGCCTATCATTGTACTGTTATTTTGACAAAAAAAAAACAAAAAAAAAAAAATTGAAATTCATATACGAGGACGTAACAAAAACTGGAGCCGTATTATAATTTATGAATTCATAAATATTCATATATAAATACATCGGGTATCTTAAGAGCCCTGCCTGCTAAACTTTTAATTTGGATCGTGATCGATTACTAACAGGTTTTACTAGGTACTACTTCCACGGCATGGAATTAACAAAATTTGAGATATTGTGATGAAATTTCCTACAATGGCGTGTTTTCGTCGAGGGACGAAGACTATTGAACATGGTTTCGACCACATCTTACATAACGCTTTCTTTTGAAAATTCGTTATATGAAAACAAAAAAATGCAATTTTGAAAATTTCTTGACAAAAGTGGTTTGGTGTGACAACTTTGGACCAACGCGGCCAATTCTATATATAACGGAAACTAAAGTTCCTACTACAGAAAGGTCTAATTTTCAATGCTTTAGCTCTACCAAATTTGGAACATCTCCACTTATTTTCTGAATCGTAGTATATGAAAATCGGACTTCATGAAAATTGGACTTTTATAGGGGAAAGAAAAGTCTAAGTTTCGTTCTATTATAATGAAAATTGACCCATAAGCGTACAGTTCACATACATAAGATCATATAAAAACAGGGTGTCATTTTTCTGGTGTTGCATGGCAAAAATAAGAATCATGTTAGATAATGTGCAGCAGGGTACTTAATAGTCATCTTAGTCCGATTATAATGTTGTTGTAAACTTGTTTCGAAAAGTCGTTATGTAAAAAAAAATTACAGTTTTTTAAGGTTCTCGACAACAATGGCTAGACTGACTTGAAAATTACGTCCTTTGGCGTTTTTGGGTTTTCTATAATGCGAGATCTTTCAAGAAAGGCATGCCTTTACATGTAATGGTCAGCCAAGGCCGATTGTAAAGCGCTTACTTCTTTTATGCTATAGTGCTTTAGCAAGAAACAATTACACACAACCATATCGAGTAAGTAAACCATTTGTTCGATCAACTCCTTCTCAGAGTTCGGTTTGCCACAAACAATTTTGTATAGCAATCGTCAAAAATTTGGTTCATGCGGAATATGTCACGAAACGATACATTTTATCAAAAGCTCATTCAAAGTAATCGTTGAAAAGTTATGTAAGGCTACTAAAAAAAAAAAAAAAAAAAAAATTATCTCCTTAACCAACTGTCTTCGATTTATAAGACAATTTTCGAAAGCCAGTTTTCTGACTTTATTGAAGCTTTGGTCAAGCTTTTGTGAAGCTTTTTGTAGCCATTGAGGATCGGCTAGAACGCGGCTAGGCAGTTAGCCCTTTTTTCAATATTTCATACCGCGCATATAGTACATCGAAATTTTAATATAGATTTCTTTGCTTTCAGTTGGGACCTTTGTAAAGGATTGAGTGTTTGATTTAGTTTCAGGCCATTCGCGGGAGAGGGTGTAACGAGTACTATACGATGTCGCAGGTTCGCCACACCAAGTTCTTATGTATTGGTTTTATGCGCTGAGCTCGAACACTGCATCGACTTTCCTATTCTAGCATGGGAAAAACATATATATGTATATGTATATCCCTGAAATGAATTTTGAAACGTTATGGGCATTCGAGAAATCAAGTCCGCCGCATGTGTGGCGATCTTCTTTGCTTTTTTTTTTTTCAAAATTTTGTACAAAAAGTTGAAAGTTTATAAATACATGTTTATGTTGTTAGTTTCCTTTTGTTCAATGAAGTTTATTAAAATGAAAATAAACTTTGCTCCCGCAAACACACATGCACATACGATAACTTAATGTGTTGTATAATGTGGCTAAAGCTGTAATAATAGAGAGAAAAAAATAAAAATAAAAAAATAAAAAAATAATAAAGAAAAAGAAGTCAATTTTGTGTGTGTGTGTGTGTGTGTGTGTGTATATATGTGTGTGTGTGTGTGTGTGTGTGTGTGTATGTTGTTTGGCCAAACAAATGACCTAAAGAGATAATATCTTCTATAGTTATTGCCAACATTACAATCTAAAATTGATAGTGAGACATACATGCATGCAAGCATAAATGCACACATACACGCTTGTACAATGTACATATACACATGGAAACATAAACACAAATACGCACGCGTACAAGCATTGTTATTATATCCCGTTTACCTCTTATATGCTGATATAGCAAACAATTACCGCTACTCAAACAAGTGGACTTATGTTTGGACAAATACTTATAAAGCTACTAAAGAAATATTCATAAAAAATGTGGAAATTCTTTGCTTTCATTTTTTACACAGAACAACATTTGGGTGGAACTCATAACGCACACAGAACATACACACAATTACATATCAGTTTTTATATATAGACATGTCTTCTATAAAATAATGTTAACTTTATTGTCTGTGTATATAGTTGTTTGGAAAAGTCGTTCCTAGGCGAAAAAAAAAAAAATATAAAAAAAATAAGGAATGATGTCTGAAATCACATAATAACGTAAAAATAACAATAACAACAACAACAACAACAATAACAACAACAACAACAAGAATAATAAGAAGAACAACGACAACGACAACAGCAACAACAATAACAATAACGACAGTAGTAATAAAATGTAAACATTACTTACTGTTAGTTGAAATATAGGAAAATTTATTTGCTTTTGTAAATACACATATTTGCATGTGTGTACATGTGTGAAGAGTGAGAGAGAGAGAGAGAGAGAGAGAGAGAGAGAGAGAGAGAGAAAACTCATAAAAAATGAACAACAAACATTGTTCATTTATGTAAATATACACACGCACACGCACATGCACACGCCTCTATACGTAAATACGTAATAGCGGACTTAATACGAATTACGCGATACCCTAAACTGTCGCAAGTATTCGATGAGGAGCTCGAAGAAACAAGCAACTGTTTAATTATTTAAAATTTTACTTAACGTTTTTTCTCCTTCTTACCAATCAGAATTATGTCTAGTGCCACTAAACATTTACTTGCATATGTTGTATCCATTCATTCACTTGTATTACACATGACTTCTATGATTTATTGTTTAGCTTAACCTATACATTTACTAGTACGTTGCAATTATGTATGTATGCTTATTATATACGTGTGTGTGTGTGTGTGTGTACAATCCCAAATAAGAAGAAATGGTAAAAAAAAAAAAGAATATGTTGACCTCTAAACTACAGCAACTACATGAACCACAAAAGGACACTACAACATCATATAGACGGACATTTTTAGAATGACGTTACGGGAGAGGGTAAAGAAAGCATAATAACAATAACCACAGAATAGTATCATAACAATGCAGACTAGAAGAATTTGTGGTCTGTTTTGCTAAAGAGATGCTCTTTGCTTGCATTTTGTTTTTGAGCACATCTATGAAACACTGATGAACATTAAATAAAAAATTATTGTATATAAAAAAAAATCCGTCATTCTCGTTTTCTTATTTCTTTTTCTTTTTCTTTTTTTTTTTTTGTTACACAGAGGAATAAGAATAAGAATAGAGTCTAGTTCTAAACAACCACTTATTTCCTTGTTATGCGAATTTTTCAAATCGTAAAAATCCAACTAAAAACCTGGAATTCTTTAAGTACATCTATATATCTTTAGACGACTTCCAACGGTCGAAAGTCGATGCGATCTTCGCATAAATGGGCGTAAATATAGATATGTATAGATGTAAGCAAATAGCGTCAGCCTCCATTATTTCAATAAATTTCATTCCATACCATTAATTAATTGAAATTATACATGTAAAGCATATTTTCGGACAAGTCCCAATGCAAAGCCTATATTTGCGCAAATATCATATTAATTATGATATGAAAAATTCCTTCATAAAAAAAGACAAAAAATTAATTCGCAAATGTATATCATATTTTCGAACAGGTAACGAGTGTTAGTTATATATTTGAATGACAATTGTATTAATTATGAAATAAAAGATGAATTTTAGTGAAAAGTTAAAAGATCAACTTTTAAACGTATAGCTCAGTATCTCTGTCTATTTTGTCGAGCAGTCGAGAATAGATATTTCTCAGGCATATAGGGCAAGCAAAATAGCTCCAATTGAATCCTTTTCGACAAGATTTTTTTTCTTTTTTCTTCTTTTTTTTGCAACTATTTTAGAACAATCGCACTAATTTCCTAGCTTGACCTCTAAGGTTAAGTCCTCGATCTTAATCTTTTCGACTTATGACGGTGCAATTCCGACATCGGATAACAGGCGATTAATTGGATATGTGAGTAAACTGAGCAATACGGTTACAGCTGTTCGAAATCTTTTATTCTTAAGGACCCATATAGCGTATTGCGACTGTGCGACATATATGTTGTACGTTATAATCGTTAGGTTCTGTCTTTCGAATATCTATTCTGTGTAGGGTGGTTTTATATATTGTTTCATAAAACTAAAAAGAGTACTTAATGGTTTCATTTTCTCCGAAGGAAAAGAAATAATGCAAAAGTACGCATACTTCTATAAAATTTATAAATTTTAGTTTATCGCGAATTCTTTATACTCATATAGAAAATAATAGCAAAAAAAATGAGGCATCAAGTAAAACTTAACGCTTGTATAAAAGAAATTCAAGACATGGACAAATTCCTCGATATATTATATATTCTTATTCATTATTGGCCTACTTTTCAGTTACTTTAGTGTGTTCTGTTGTATTTAACCTAAAAAAGAGATTTACGAAAAAGAAGAAAAAAAAGAACTCATAACCAAGAAACTTATCGAAATTCTTTTTCCTTTTTTCCTTTTTTCCTTTTTTTTTTTTTTTTTTTTTGTAATAAATGGTGAGCCTTAAGCTATGGTCCGAAATAGCATTTTTCTTGGCCAAAAGTATTAAAATTTAAAATAACAACGTTTCTTGAACAAAACCGAAATGTTTACCACATTTCTGTTATGTTAATCAAAAATTTTAAAACAAAAAAAACATAATTAACAAAAAAACAAAAAAAAGTTTAAAGAATTATTTCAATTTTTAAATTCAAGTTTGAAATGTTAAATATAATATACACACACACACACACACATTTTTACGCAAATATTAGACTTTTATTCAACTTTACTGCAATTTAATGAGTTAAGCATTTATTATCAAAACTTGCTGAAGAAAAGAATTTGTTTCTCATGAACCGCAAAGAACCGTAAATTGAGACAAACATATTTCGAAACTACACACTCCAAGCTAATTTCGCTTTTCAATCTTATGATTAACAATCTTAAAGAAAATTTTCAAAGCTTAGGTAAAAAAAAATTCGAAAAATTTTTAAAATTTTATCAAAAAAATGATTTTTTTTTTTGATTGCATTAAAATTTCGTATATTTTTTTTATTGTAAAACGGACGTAGTTACCATCATCTTTCTTTTGCATTTTTTTACACTTGTTCTTCTCCCCTGGATCGCACGAAACGACAAACGCAATACATTAAACAATTTCACGACTTGCCGTATAACGCACAAATTGTATGTTACAACAACGACATTATTTTTTCTGTTGATTTGGAGTATCTGCTATCCGAGTCCAATAATAAAAATAGACTTAGAATGAATTAAGTGCATTGTTAAGAACATTAATTCCATACGTAAGAATTTGCATCCAGTAAAGATCTATGCTTGTATAAGCATGAAGAGTATAAGCTTGCGGCACCTTCTCTCCATGAACTCTTGCTTTATCTTGCTCTCTCTCTCTCTCTCTCTCTCTTGTTTGTTCTTTGCTTCTGATCATTCGTGGCCCAGTGCCGCCCATTTGTGTTATATATATAAAGATTCAAAATGAAACCAAGAATTAAAATAAATTAAATCGATATAAATTTAAAATATTACAACAACTTATAAACTTTCCGATTACATGCCATTTTAGGATTTGAAAATATGCGCAAGGGATAGGAATATACATAGGCGTGTACAAATTGACATTGGAAATATACTTTTCTACCTTCGCTGTACAACGTGTCAGCGGGCAGACAATGGGAATAAAAGATGAAGAATAGAAAGCATGCCCTGAAGCAAAATGATTTTCCTTAAGTATAAAATACTTATTTTAAAAAATGTTTGGGACCTTGAAATAGATTTTTAATGTAAACGTTTCCTTCAATTTTGCCAAAGGGATTTCCCCATCCAGCTGGCCTTATAATAAAATATAAATAAATAAATTTTGTAATCATTCTGACTAATTTCGATTGCAATTGCATATCATAATTTTGGACAAAAACACAACAAAAACTTAAAGTACTCAAATAGAAATATACGTTTTTATATAAAGACGTGAAAGTCTTATTCGCAAATGTATATCACATTTGCAGACAAAATAAAATCAAAATGTAAATGAAAAAAAATTTGAATTAAGAGGTTAAAATCGGTTTACAAATTTCTACCACATCTTCGGATACGCAAAAGCACAAAATGTAAATCATATAAACGGACAAAGAACACATTAATTTTCACAAAGAGAAGAAGAGTTTAATGAAGAGGTTAAAATCGGTCTACAAGTGTCTACCTCATCTTCGGATAGCAAAAGCACAAAATGTAAATCATATAAACGGACAAAGCAAGCATTAAGTATCACAAAGAGAAATTGAGCATAATTGAGAAGCTATCAGTTACACCAAGCAAAAAGCAAAAGCGAGATGTTTTCTACGATTAAAAAGTCAGTCTGTCCCGGAGCATCCTTTATTCGTAAGTATTATGGACATTTACTAATTATTGTAAACGAAACGACGAATTTAGTCGACTTCTATTATCTGGTAGCGTATATAAGTACGCTTTCAACATGATTTTAGTTATTATTAAGTCCAAACGTCTGGAAATTGTTTTTATTTCAATAACGACAATTCTTCTACAAAATATTATAATTTTCTATTATTATTATTATTTCTATTAGAAACATTTTCATTTTCATTTTCTTTTGACTTTTTGTTTTTCCAAGATGTTAAGTTTTATTAAATGCTCCGTTATATTCATGTTTATCAAAAAAAAAAATTCATTCATTTTTTCCATTCTACTTTTTACAATTTTTCTTTCTTCTTCTTCTTTTTCTTCTTTTTTTTTTTTCTTTTGTTATTTTTCTGTTTTGCGTTTTTCCTAAAATGTCAGCGAGCGCTAGAGGATAGGTTTTATTGTTCGTCCATAGTTTTTTACCTTCTTTTCTTTCATTGTCTTTTTTGTCGTTTGACTTTAATTACTTTAAAAATAACAGTCTGTCAAAATTCAGTTGAGCAAAAAGCTAAGCCATCCTTCATTAAATGGACAAAAAGAAGAAGAAGAATACAAAAAATATTATTTAACTTTAGAATAATAATAATTTTTTGACAATTCGCTTTAGGATTATTTACTGGTGATATTTCATTGACATCTAATCGTTTAAAAAATCCGCACAAACAAAGCTACCATTAAGTTTTTCCCGCTCAATCTAAGGAAAAAGAATTTCTAATTTATTATTATTGCTAAGATTTGGTTGATTTCCATTAAACTTGTCCTTTGAAAATTTGTTGGGGAAAAGAAAGCAATTGTTTTAGGCCGAGCACTATTTTTCTACAGACTTTGCACAGGCACAGTGGACACGAGGGCTTGTAGATGTTGTGAAACGATGGGTCACAAGACAGGAAAGCGCTGACTACTTTTTTCAACAAATGGTTAATGATCGTGGATCTTTTCGGCAATATCTTCGGAGGTTCGGCCAGGGTCCTGGCGAAATGATCGCGTTTCCATTATGAAAGACTTAATATTAAAACTATTACTAACGAGGGAATTAAGAGGCAAAACTTTACCGGTAGTATGACACAATCCACAATGGGGAACGATGTTAGAAAGGCCTCTGCGACAGAAGACCGGTACGTGCTCACAGTAAGCTAACGGCAATGAATTTAAGACAGATGAGCTGAGCTATGGTTTACACGGCGAGGGGTTTTTGTTGGCTGCTGGCACAAAGGCTTGGGCTTTAAATGATTGTTCTACCCAACCAAGCTAATCGTCGACTTTATTAAGGTCCAGATGAACAACTTCGTGTTCACATTGAACGTTTCCTACGGAGCGCAGTGAATCATCTGTTGTCGATTTGCTGAATTCTAGGAGGAGGAGAAGAAGAAGAAGAAGAAGAAGCAATACTTTGCCTTCACCTACACCTGAATACCTTCGATGTCCGAAATGAACGAACGAACATGAATATGAAAGATCGCTGATTAATTTAAATAACTTAGTTGTACGCAGAGTATCACATAAACGAATACATAAAATCCTACCCAATATTTCGACTTAGTACCGGAAATATTATATTTATAAGCAAAATAAGTGCACTAACTAAGAAATAAAAATGCTTTCAAGTATGACTTTTTTGAACGGCACATAAACAGTTTTGCAGAAACTCATTATGTTTTGCTTGTCAATTTGGCCATTTGGTAATTACTACAGAGGCTACAGAGGACTATCACTTCAACAATAAGCCACAAAATGAATCCAGTCGAGACTATCACTCTCTTACCAATCAAAGCAGTCAAAATCGTCTAGAAAGGTGTGTTCGGGGTGCAGGAAAAATGTAATTAATTGATTGCCTGCACACTAGCGAATCAATAGCAATATTAAGACGACATATAAACAAACCTAGTACTACCATAGTACTTGTTCTTTGCAGGTTATCCTCGAAACGTAATCTTAAGACAACATTTTAAACGATCAACATCGGCTCAAACATTGTGCTTAGCTCACAACTCAGCACGAAAGTTCGAAGTGATTTCAATGAATTAAATTGTGTAGCCTAGATGATGGAAAGAGTTCTCTTCCGTTGCATGGAATAGGAAAATTTTAAGTGGAGAAAATACGCGATCTGCAGAAGAAAAAAATGATCTTTCATCAGACCGGATACAAAAGCACATTTTGGCAATGAGTTCACTAAAAGTATTAAAATACGAAATGCCGGAATATTCATCTTATTTACTAGATCTGCGTGCACTTATCTTCCATTTGTTTTCAAACGTCAAGCATGTTATCGAAAAATCATTCCGATAATTTGATCCATGTACGAATACGGAAATTCTTTCAGAAAGCATGTCACACTTGAGAGGAGTTCAATTGAATGAAGGAAGGAAGGAAGGAAGGAAGGAAGGAAGGAAGGAAGGAAGGAAGGAAGGAAGGAAGGAAGGAAGCAATTTCAATCAAATCATTACATTGTTTCATTTAGAGGCTAGAAAATGTATTGATTGGCCATTGCTATGTTTTATAAGATCTTTTACGCTCACTCCAGTATCCAGGAATATATTTGAGTTGGAGAGAAGAGCTGAAGCCTCTGAAGCCTGAAGTATGAAAACATATCTCCATTTAGTTCAGAAAATAGAAGTACTCTTAATAACCATGAGATCGATAAGTTGATATAGTCATGTCCATCCATCCATCTATACCGCCGAACTTATCTGAACTTATATGAATGCCGATATTTATTTCTTTTTGTTACAAGTGATGCAAACAAATTAATGTAATCATAAAATGTTATGTGCTTGTATTGTACACTTAATTAAGAGCTTATTTTCCTGCTTGCCTTCAGCATGCATGAAAAAAGTGAAAGTAATTGAGGTGAAGATATCAACTATTAACCAGAAACTAGTGACATGATATCCTGGCAGGATGTTGACTGACGGTAATCTGCTCTGTCTTTCTTTTTTTAGTCTCTCTTCCATATATACATATATTTGTCGTATTTCACTAAAAGCATTGCTCTGCACTATGTGTATATATATACACATGTAGTTTGAAATACAAAAGCATTTATATCATATGCAAGCATATAATGACAAACAAAAGACGACAAGGGCAAGAACTTTAAATTTACATATATATGCGTATACTCACTGAAGACTTAAGAGACTTATGTCCCAAATTTACATAAATATAACGTTAGTAATAAGCAAAAAAAAAAAAAAAACAAAAAAAAAATTTGTTTTTCGACTGTTAATTCAGATATGTTTGAGTTTTTTTTTTTTTTTTTTTCATATCATCATCATTATTATTATCGTCATCATCATTATTATTATCTCTATCATATGAATTTTACGGTCAATTCAGAAACACTTGTTAATTATGGCAGAATTAAATAAAAAGCAATTTTTAATTATTTGCAAAGAAAATTCATATTTAATGCTAAGCCTTGTACTAATTTAAGACGCACTCTTATTAAGCTATGCATTTATCGCGTAATAGTATACTAGATAAGAAATTTAAAATAAATCATATTTCTCGAAATACCATAAACGATTCTTCGTTTGCTTTATGGTTTCATTTTAAAAGGTTCTCATAAGCTACGATATCTTGTTAACTGATATTAACTGCGTACAGAATGTGAGCATATCAACGCATTTAGGCAAAGATGTCAAAGATGTTTTCGTAGAGACTTCTCGTAATCGTCTCGTACAATTTTCAAGATGAAGCCACGAACTGTCAAACCCACTTTGACGCAACGCTTGCAATGTAAACTTTTTATCAAGAATTCCATTTGATTAGAGCAACTTTAACTTGATTAAGATGATACGCGACCTTCGTAGTGGTCTTAACAGTGGCCACCTTTCAAATACCAATCTAAACGATTTTTTCATTAGATCGGTGCAAATGTCTTTAATGCCTGGCATTCGTTAATTATTTCCTAATGTATTGAAATGTAAATTAAAACGTTTTTTATAAAGCGCGCGTGTCATTTGAAGCATCGAGGCAACACACTTTAATGTCTTCCACTCAAATCCATCACTGCGGAATAGTATCTTTAAATGTGAACATAGAATGCAATCGTTCGAAGCAATATATAAGATGTTTGCTCACATTGATTACATTGAAGCGAAAATATTAGGTTGGGGAAAAAGAAATCCATTATTTCTTCTTCTTCTTTTGCTTCTTTTTGAATCCAGCTTTGTGTAAATGGTTCAAAAAAAGAAATCCATTATTTCTTCTTCTTCTTTTGCTTCTTTTTGAATTCAGCTTTGTGTAAATGTTTTATGGCCGATTTTTAGCTCCTGGGCGATGTTACGAATGCTAACACCGATCATTTCTCCGATTTTATCGACATTTTCGACGACATCTTTAACATCAAAAATTCCTGAACGGAATCTACGAAACCAAAATTGCACATAATTGGCTGTTACAGTATCGGAACCATAAACACCAACATTCACAATTTTAGCCGCCTGGCTTGCATTTTCGCCTGCTTGTCAAAGAAAAACTGTAAAATGTACCGAATTTTCTCTTTGTTCACTTCCATTTTTAACACGCTGTAACTCACAACTGAATGCACTAAACAAAAAACAACACAAGAATTTTTTTTACTACGAAATGTCACCTTTCCAACGAGCATAAATCTGAAATTGTTTGATCGTTACTTTACGAGAAATCTACCAGTGCAGCCATCTACCGAAAAAATAATGGATTTCTTTTTCCCCAACCTAATATTTTAAAATGAAAAATTCCCCTTACTTTTTGAACACAGTTTCCATATATATAATATTATATAATATATAATAAAAGCAACTAGCGTGGCCGACATTTGTGTGGTATACAAAATAAAAATTAATTAATCACCTTCTTGGACTGACTTTGCACAAAAGTTTCAAGCAGCAGTCTTCAAACGGAATCATAACAAACAATAGAACTCCAAACTGACAAAACGATATTCATTTCAAAATCACCTTCAGTGATAAAATAACAAAAACGCACTCTCAATGCAGTAGTTTCCCTAGGGCGAACAACATGAAATTTGCCACGAAAAATTGACTACACGTTCGCTACACAATTTCGTCTTCCAGGCATATGAACGAATGTATCGATCACGCAAACTGCGAGGTAAACTTTATGTTCCTATTCTTCTCTTTTTTTTTTTTTTTTTTTTTGATTACAAGAATAACCGAAATCACTGCAATCAGGCGCAGTGTGAATGCATTAGTAAATGTATTTAAGTGTTGAAAAAAAAAAAAAAAAATTTAACTTCAAGGTTACATATACAACACTAAATATATTGTTTAATAAATATTATTATAGATAGAAATTAATTCACAATCCAGTGATACGAACCCCATTAAATTAGTTGCGGTTCATAACAGAAAATCAAACGAATCAGTAACTCTACGATGTACATAAAGCAGAGTCCGATAATGCTGTCGGAATACAATTTCCAAAAGTTTATCATTAATATCTCTAAACTGTCCTCATTTCAATCTAAGAGAGAATAATGGGAATAAATCGTCCATTAGAAGCTGTGTAAGGGAGGGAGGGAGCCACTGTGACAGCCGAGAAAAGCGTTTTGCATAAAGGAGCAAATGATGGAAAATGTAATATTCAGCGAAGTGAGGTTAAGCACATATTTAACTTACAGTGGCCCCTCTCCACTGTAACCGCGATAGGTATCGAAGGACTCATAACGAAAAATAATCGTAGCTTCTGATTAAAAAATATTTCATAAGAGAATAGCATTTATTTATGGGGGGCGTGCTCATCTTTGCGTTTTTGTTAAAAGATGAAATGCCCTCAGGCCTCAGGTTCATGTCATTGTTATACGGCGTCGTATTATTATAATTATTCATATAACGATTTTTCAAAATAAAGCCTTATATGGGGAGTGGTCGAAAAAGTGGAAATCGCCCTTGGGACAAAATTTCATCAAAATATCTCAAAAATTGCTGCCAAGAAAACAAGACAGACATACGGACGGACAAGTTTTAGATCGATTCAGCAAGTGATTCTAAATCGGTAGGTTAAATAAAAAGTGGATCCATCTCAAATTCTTGTGGATACGACATACATCTGCACACCGTTTTACCCTTGCAATAGAAACGTACTCATCAAAAGCGATGTCATGCGTTATGTACAAAAGAACACAAAAAACAAAAAAAAAAAACAAAAAAAAGTGTAATCTTACTATTCATGATGCAGTCAGTGTGCGTATGTAATTAGAGAAAAACTACAATATACGTATGTATGTATGTATGTATGTATGTATGTATATGCAAAGCATACTGGGAAGGATTACAGTGAAATAAACACACGCAAAATTTGTGATACGTTTGTAGCAATATTTCGAGTTCATCATCATCAAACTCAAGCATATGTACCACACTTCGTAACTGTACGTTAAACATATCAAAAGTCGGAAGTGTACATATTCCTTTGAAATTTTTTATAACGCATTTCGCACACTATACCCTTTCTTTCACAATTATTTTCAGTTTTTCGTTTTCAGTTTTTCGTTTTGCTAGCACACTTTAAAACTTGAGTTTACGTTGAGTTTATTCTTTAATTTTATTCAATTTTTGTACCGTATACGATTTGTACTTGTGACGGACACAAACTACTACTACACTAACTGCAGCAAATACAATGACAAATATAATAATAAATTAACACTACGTGTACACGGATTTCTACCGAAACCGGTCAATTTGACGGGTAAGTTTTATGAGTCGCCACAATAAAGATAGGCAGTTGAACTTTGGCACAAATATTCTATGATCGATTGGAAACAGTTAGTTGAAAAATGGGCGTGATCCGTTCACATGCAAGCCCACAATTTCAAATTTTTGTCTATAAATTTCAATTCCATGCAGGAAGCCGAAGATACAGATGTTCATTAGCATCAGCTTTAATTTAAAATTCAATTCAAAAATGGTTCCGATCAGCTCGCTAACACATTCACATTTAACACTAAAATCCAATCCAATTCGTGTTAAAGTAAAGTTACCCTTCAAATTGATAAATTTCGGTAAATGTACATAAACCACGTTTAGAAAAAGCAAAGTGAGCGTGTCCGAGGAAAGAAGAGTTAAAATATATATTAAGGATCCATGTATAACATCTAACGGTATCTACTCCCTTATGCGGAATTTTTTAGGCTTGCAATCACAAGTCCATTATATGGCCCGATGTGGTAAACCTAGTGTTAAGTACAGAAAAATTAATAAATCTTTCCACTTACAACCTGTGGCTGATCCTTCAGCATGGAACAAATCGCCCATGATCTCATATCATTGTAGGGCATTGAAATTTTAGGTTCTTTCTATGGCAACCTTATGCACACTTCCTAGATCAAAGAGCATCTGTTTCTTTTCGAGCCCAGAATAGCAATCAATGAGTGTTTTGGTATTATTTGGTTTTTAAAATATTTTCATACTTCATAGTCAACAAGATGATCGTGAACGGTCCTGTCATTAAAATATTATTTAGATTGTTTATTTTTTCCGATTTGTTCTCACTTTCTGTATCAATCTAAGCTTGTCTGTCCGTCGGGTTTTCTTGGGTTTAACCTGCAAATCGCAATTTTTGAGATATTTTGATGAAATTTGTTTTGGTCTCGGATCGGACCACGTTTTCGACCACGCCCCATATAATACCTTATTTTAAAAGGCTATCATATGAGTAATCATTTTTTTTTATTTTACTTCACTTCGAATTGCATTAAAAAATGTTGAGCTTTCTTGATAGACTGTTTTTACCTCGACCTTTAGTCCAACTTTACTATGATTGTGTTCAGCATGATTGTCTTTATTATGTAAAATATGAACATAGGTTTAGGTCACCGACTTCTGATGCATCCTATACACACGTATGTGAGAAATTATTTAGTTTTTGATATGAGAAAAATAATTACCTTCGATACATAAATTTTCTGAATTCAATCAAAGTAAGAGTAAGAAAGAAATCACTTTGAAGCCAATGGTCGCTCACCTGAAAAAGAACAAAAAAAAGTGTTTTAAATATAAAGAAAAGAGAGAAAGAAAGAAATGATTAAATCTATGCAATGCATAATTTAAGGTTAAAGTATTAAAGTTTAATTAAATAGAATTTATTGCATGTCTAGTTAGAAAATTTTCATATTTCTTTATGAGTGTACGTCGGTGTACATTTAAGTTCTCTGTAATTCTCATAATACATATAAACTGAAAATATTATTTGCTAATAACAATTTGTTAAAAGCACACACACACACACACACACACACACACACACACAGACACACACACACACACAATTGCCTATTCTAATCATAAAATATTTAAAGCATTTTTCTCTTTTCCATCTTCATTTTTACTTTCATTCCTTTTTTTTTTCTTTTCTGTTTTTTTCTTTTGTTTCTTTTTTGTAAGACCGAACACAAATACGCTTTGTTTTTGCCCATAACTCAGAATTTGTTCTCATATTCAGTGCAAAAGTAATAGAATAGAAAAAAAAAAAAAAAAAAAAAAAGGAAAAAAAAGCTACAATAAATCCTATCATATATTTGGGTGTTATCACCTCAAAATTTATATTCTACTCTCTACGGATGGTTGCGACCAGTGTCTAGTGTTCATAAGCCATTCAGTGTTTTCATGTATATAACTTTCAGCTTACTAAACCTTAATTTAAGACTTAAATCCCTATAAAACAAGGGTAAAAGAAAGAGTTTATATCTCTTTTTATCTCTTCTAATGCTTTTAACATTGAATCAAAGTGAGGGTGAAGATGTTATATTTCTTCTTTTCTTTTAATCACCTTTTTCTCTTTTTCTTTTACTCTCTCTCTTCGACGAGGAAAATACCACAAATTTTTTAAGTTCTTCTTCTATTACTATCATTATTATTATTATTATTATTATTATTTTTGTTCGTTTCATTCTTTCATTCCTTTTCTTCTCAAGCTTCTTTGTCTTGTTTAGCAATTGTAATCCTTGACACAAGTTTTGCATGTAGACTTAATTTCATTTTATATGTTGGTTGCTTTCCTTGTCATTTTCACATTCATTGCAAATAAAAAAAAAAAAAAAATTAAAAAAACAAACGTTTAGGCGCCTTAGGTCGAGTCTAAAACACCCAACCAAAATGCAACTTTAAAGTTGCATACAAGAAAAACTTATTTTAACCCAATCGAAGAACAGAAAGTGCAAAAAAGGAAACGCATATGTGTGAATAGGCAAATAAAAAAAAATGAAGTTTTTGCCTCACACCCAATGTGTTCGAGTAATGTGTTAAGAAAGCACAACTGACGTATAAAGAATTGTGCGAAATAGTTAACTACATTAGTTTCTTTGGAATATTACAAGCGAGAATCCTATTCCCGTTTTCACACCCGATCTGTGGTCAATAGCAAGAGACATTTCTCTTTTTACGGTTTTCTTGTCTTTTGTTCCTTTTTTTTCTTTTCTTTTTTTTTGATTGTGAAAATGCAAACAACGAAGAGTAGACTGAACGTGCAAAGGGCCAACGAGGTGAGAATACATGTGCGACATGAGGATTTCAAATGTGTTTTCAATTATTTATTTATTTTTTTTTTTGTTTTTCTTTTTTTGTACATAGTGCCGTGATATGCACCTTTCAGGGCACTTATGTATGTGTTCCTAATCCGTAGACATTTTCCTAATGAAATAAAGACCAAGACAAGTATTTAAGTTTAACAAAAAGCAAAACTGAAAAAAAAAAATTGTTTTACTTTTAATATTAACAGAAATTTATTATAGACACACAGTGCTTCCTCTCGCGAAATGTTTAACGGAAAATATCGTCTCCCATGTCTTTTGAATGACATTCATATTGGATCGATATTGGATAAATATTGAACTATATTCATATTGGATTGATATTGATGTTGAACAATATTCTTATTGGATTGATATAGATATTGCGTAGTATGGATATTGAGTGATATTGAGTGATACTAATATTGGATTGTTATAGATATTGCATAATATGGATATTGAGTGATATTGATATTGGATTGATATAGATATCGGACTGATATTGGATTGATATTGATATTAAATTGATATTGAACTATATTGAATGATATTGATATTGGATAAATATAGATATTGGAGTAATCTTGAATTGATATTGATATTGAATTAATATTAAATTGATATTGAATGATATTGATATTAAATTGATATTGAAAAATATTGAGTGATATTGACATTGGATTGATATTGACTGATATTGATATTGAATTAATATAGATATCAGACTTATATTGGATTGATATTGGATTAATATAAGTATTAGTCTGATATTGGATTGATATTAATACTAAATTGGTATTGAATGATATTGAATGATATTGATATTAGATTAATATAGATATCGGACTGATATTGGATTGATATTGATATTAAATTGATATTGAATTATATTGAATGATACTGATATTGGATAAATATAGATATTGGAGTAATCTTGAATTGATATTGATATTGAATTAGTATTGGATTGATATTGAATGATATTGATATTGAAATATTATCAATACTGCATTGACGTTGATATTGATGACACTCCTTGGATTGATATTGGATTGATATTGATATTGAATTAATATATATATTGGACTGATATTGAATTGATATTGATATTGAATGATATTGATATTGGATTGATATCGGTATTGTGTGAATTATTATTAATACTGGATTCATGTTGATATTAAATGGCACTTGCAATGAAAAAATATTGGATTCGTACTGCATTAATATTGACATCCATTGATGTTGACGTTGGATTGATATAGGGGGATATTGATCGTGGATTGATATTGGGTGATATTGATATTGGATTGATATTGATTTTGATTAATATTAATATTGAATTGATATTGGATTGATACTGGATTATTATTGAATGGAGATTGAGTTGATGTTGGATATTTTAAAGTAATTTTTGATCACACATACTACTAAAATCTTTAGGCAATAACTTACTCTACTTAAGAAAAGTCCTAGTCAACAAAGCTATCCTCTCCAAATATGGACCTCTCTGATTATCTCACAATTCCGCTGATTTGAACTTTGATAATTTAAAGCCCAAAAAAAAAGAAGAATCCGTTTTTAGAAATGTGCAGTTGTTTCCTCGGAATAGCAAATCTATTACTTGGGAATAGTAGTAACTGCGATTAGTAAGTGACTATGCTTCCAATAACATTTACATGACTAACATATTGTGTCATCCAAATGATGGTGAAAAAATTGCTGATGAGAACTTTCCATCACTCGTAAGCTTGCTTGCAATCAGACACGCCCAACAAGCGTTATAGAGTATAAAAAATTAATAAAAATTGTTTTCCTTTTTTCGAATGTTTTTTTACAATAACGGGGACGGGAATAAAAGATTCACTTGCAGACGAATATAATTTTGCTGCTTGTAACTTCGTATTATTTATTCCCAATAGATGATTCAAGTGATTATCGGAAATTGTTGTTCCTTAACTCACTTAATTGAGACTGCTGCATAGGTCAGATCACTTTAATTCGCATCAGAATCTCGCTATGAAACGTTGCCTTATACTTGCAAATATATTAGTAATAATTTTGATGTCAGCGTCACATGCTTGTACACATGTTCTCATACCCACTCCTGCATGGAATTTTCGTATGTTGAAATGCAAATGAATACAAAATTCTATTTAGTTATTGGTCTTACTTTACTATTAAACGGCAATTGAGAGTAAAGACTTTACATTTTTTATCAATTTTATTATTGAAAAATTGTTAAATTGGATTCTATGCTTTACCATAAATTAAACGAAATTTAATTAAATATTTAAATGTTATTAGATATCATTGCGTAATACGTATTTAATATTATTTTCTACACGCATAACTCTCCTTCCATCCCATATAATTCAACTAAATAGTTATTTCTTTATTGACTGCTAATTAATTAGCTAATGTTGTATGCATATAAGTGCATAGCTAAAACTAGATTTCGTCATTCTACTTGATTTTGAAGTACAAGTTTCTACGAGATTTTCAAAATCCTTCAGTGCATCAAATATCATCAAAATATTGCAAAAATTTCCACTTGTACGTTGAGCATAAGAAAGCAAGACAAAAAGACGAAGAGACAAACTTAAATCAATTTTAGAAATTATTCGGACTCCAACGGTCTAATAAAGGTTGGATTGATCTCAAGTCCATCTGGATGTTGCATCCATACGGACAAACTTAATATACCCTCTTACCGCAAATGTAGTGTAGGGTATAAATATTTCAGTTAAATAGCATTTTATCATTCTACTAAATATATTTCTGAAAATTAGTTCGTATGTGACGATTTGATCATCTTTGAACCAACCCCATATAAATATTCTCAACAAAAGTGACGTTTCCTATGCCGAAAATTTGTAAGTGGACATGAACTTGGCTCATACAGTGCAATCTACCCCCATTTCTTTGCTAAACGATACGATTCGCACAAAAAGTCCATACATTATAAAAAACAAAACTATGTGTTACGTAATGTTTATAAAAAAAAGTAAACACAATTTTTTTTTGCTCGTTGATACTATTCATCGTCAAATGTGTGTATGCAGCTCGAGAAAACGTAGCACATTCGAAACAGAGGCCATAAAAAATTTCAGTCAATAAAAGCCCTTTCAGATTTTTGATAATAACTTGTTCACAACTACGCGTCACATGTATGTGACACGGTCGTTTTCGTATCACAGTCCGACGTCACACATATGGCACGTATTCGTATCAGTTTAAAAAATCTTAGGCTACGGTGAATGCTCTTCCCTAGGAGATCCGTGGCAGTGCACAGGCTAAAATGTATTGCTTCCAGTTTTTATTAATATTTCTGTACGTGCTTTAACACACAGCAAAAATCTACACGGGCGTGACGTCACCAAAAATTTTATAAACCAATGCAATGCCTTCGTTCAGTGACTGGTCGGTCACACACATTAACTGATAGTTGGTTAGTGAAAATGATCCAAATTGATCACAGGACACACTGACAATGCAACATCAACTAAGTATAACTTTCTTTTCGAAACCAAAAAACAGCTCAATTCTCATCAACTCCAACAAATGCATGCAACGATAATTCTTTTCACGTGCATTCTATTGATGATTTGTCGGTATTTGCACAAGTATTTGGGCAAGATTTGTGCACCACATCAAGATTTCCTTTTCTTTCGAGTTATTTTCTAAATTCGGCCATAGCGAGATAAAGTTTTCTCGCTTCTAGTTGTGATTGATATAAGCTCTAGTTTATTTGATATGTCTTGATATGTATTTTCGAAAAATTTTGATGAAATTTGGTACATATATGACGAGGTTTGGCTCAAGGATGAATGCTATTGAAAATGTCTCGCTTTGGTCCACTTTTTCGACTACTCTCCATGTAACGCCTTATTTTGATAAGTCGTTGTCACAAAAAATATTTTAATTTTTTGAATTTCGCAACTTTCGGAATTTAAAATTGTTGTGGAAGCTTTCGAACGGATGAGGCTTTTTTTGAAGCCCGTTCCTAGGAAAACTGAATCTTTTCTTTACATGACAAAAGAGCACAATTTTCAATACTTCATGGGGAAAAATGACTCATAGGAATGAACTGACAAAAAAATCAGCCTTACCAAACTTGGACCATTCTTTCTTCATTCATTCTTCATCATTTCTTGGAAATCAAAGCATATAAGGATCCTCAGAAAATGTAAACCCTTTTATACAAAAAAAGGCTTAATTGTTAATGATTCATGATGAAAATTGGTTCGTGGTCGTAGGTTGACATTAAATTTAAGTCAATTAAATTTGAACCACATCGGTCTATTTCTAGGACCCTACTCCATACAAGACTCTTCATGTAAGTCCTTTAGGAAAAGATTTAATAGCAATTTTTAAATTAGATAGCAATTTAGAAAAAAAAAAAAGGCCAGTAAAGAAGTTGGATCACATAGATCAACTTTTGAGAGCATAATATATAGAGGAGCAAAGTGGAATTTCCGGCAACTGGGTAATAATATTTTTGATTAAGCTGGCACGCCATGTGATCTTTTAAGCGTCCTTCAATATGCGGGCTTTCATGAGAAGTATGCTATTGCATAAAAACTAATGCGTACTGTGTTCGTGTGAATTACTCTACTAGACGAGCTGATCTTGGTATTTAATGGGCGGCCTTTCCCGACTATAACGGTTTCCCGATTTTTCTCCGCTTTCCGGTAAATAATAATTTAGTAAAAATATAAAATTCTGGTTTTTATCAAAGACACAAACCTGCCTATCTTCTGCTTTCACTTCTGTAATTTTTAATATTTCATCGATTCAGAGCAATGGTTGGTCTAAGCATCGGCTAATTTTCTTATCTACCTTCTAGAAAAAAACTTCTCTTATCAAAAAAGGTACGCCCCCTATCATCTTCATCTGTAAAAAGATGTATAACTTTTAGTATATCATACCTAATGGCAGGGCTCTGCCGACTGGTAACCTTTTAACACATCTAATGCTGCCTTTAATGTAGACATTCATTAGACTTTACGATCACAGATTGCTTTTTACGAAACGATGCAGTAAATTAAATTTTCATATAAAGTTTATTACACTTTTGAGTCGATGGATATACGAAATTTTCCTTAAATACGAGTAAAGTTTTATTACTATTTAGTGCAATTTTCTTTTTCTTCTTCTTTTGTTTTTTTGTTTATTGCAAGTATAAATACTTGTATGTTTGCATAAATAAATTCTTTAGATATTCTTAACGGTTTCGATTCCTTTCAAAAAAAAAAAAAGTTTCGAAAACAATACCAACTATAGAAAGTTTTGCACACAAACGCCATAAACTGTTCATAAAGTCTTAATATATTTTTAAAAGATACAAAGTTTTATAGTTGAAAAAGAAAAAAAATTACAACAACAACAACAACAACAACATTAGTTATTTTTCATCCGTCCATTAAAAAGAATATTTTAAAACGCATATGTATATGTGAGCAAGAAAATTTCATATATGCTTTAGGGCTTTATTACCCATCGCCTTAGCCAAAGCTTCTATAAAAATACCAAGATTTTTTTTTAACACTAAGTTCACCGTACCCGTCAATTCGACGGGTTTGTGATTTCAAGTCTAAAAAATTCTACATAAAGAAGTAGACTTTCGTTAGATGGATTTTTAATGATTTAGTGCAGCAAATATGTATGTGAACTGTTTTTCTCCGAAACGCGCCTAATTTTGCTACTTCTAGTTGTGGTGGTGGTATATGTTTTTTTTTTCCCCCGAAACCGGTCACTCTTGGCGGGTAATTTTTGTGAGTCGTCTCAGCCGCAAACATTAAGATAAGAAACTGAAATTCGCTGCAAACATTCTATGATCGTGTAGTTCAAAAATGGGAATCATCCGTTCACAATGCAGGCAAAACTGAAAACATCTCGAATCTTCGTCTATGACTTTCGATCCCGTGAATATATTTTCGAAAAAACTGACATCCAATTATTTACCAAAATCACCTGCAGGATGAATCAAAAAATCGCTTTCGGCTTTTAATCAATTTTCTACTTATTAATGTATAAAGAAAATTTTTCTTTTTTATATAACCGATCACTCAGGCCATGCCACCTATTCGTGTAATACGGTGATGGTCAGGAAGAAGTCAGGAAAAAGAAAGAGAACCGAGAAGTGTGCGTTTAACGACAAAGCACTCGTTATAGCGACGAAGAGAAAGTAAAGGCTATCGTATACGAGATTACGAGATTGGCGAACACGAACTAACCCTATTAATTAATATACATTAATTAATATATTAATTAATATATAATTAATTAATTAATATATTAATATATTAAGTAATATATAGTTAATTAATTAATATATTAATATATTAATTAATATATAATTAATATATTAATATATTAATTAATATATAATTAATATATTAATATATTA
>KK502401.1:5557377-5587585 GCA_000688735.1 Glossina austeni
TATATATATATATATATATATATATATATATTTGTGGAGTACAATAGATCTTTTAGGGCGTGGTACGTATTGCCCACACAATTAATAATAATTATATTTTGATGGCCTAATTCGTTATAGGTGAGAATCGCCTTCTAACCGGGTCTATGGAGAGTTTGTCATTCATTATTATGTTATTTTTTTTTTTTTTTTCGTTTAAGTAAACTTTCAAGTCTCTTGATCGCCTTAGTCAAACCTTGTCATAATTTTAAAAGTAAAGCATATATGAATTTTTTTTTATTTTACTCTAAAAGAAATTCTTCTCTAATTTAATTAGGAAGAGGAAATAGTTTGACTTAAGAAATCGTATGAATAGATGCATGATCAGGTCTCGCTTGGATGAGTCGTTTAAAAGCAGTAACCGTAAAAGTGAGAAAGGAAAAATAATATATCGTAAGCAGCCAATAGTGCTCAAAGGCGTAAATATTTCGAATACTAACCAATAACCAACAATTAAAGCCTTAACGCAAATAATGTAAATCCATATTATCGATAAATCTATTTGTAATAATGAAATAAAACACGAATTAAATTCGACATATTAACTCTCCTCCGAAATTATATACGTATGTATATGTATATGTATATGTATATTCTATAGGTTGACTATTGTTATTATGATTCTATTGAACGCATTACAACATAGATTTCAATTAATATCGTAAGCAATTGTTTTAAATTATATGTAAATTTTATCATTACATTTTAATAATAATTACAAAACAAGTACAATGAGCTAAACTATATATATATATATATATATATATATATACACAGACACAGGCAAACACACACGCGCATTCATTCGCATTTCCCCATTCATATATCTATATATGTATATATATATATATATACGCATGCATGCATACATATGCATATGCATATGCATATATGTATAGATATGTGTGTGCATAAATATTATGCGGTTGAGTGTGTCTCTATGAACTTTTTGAATTTTTGAATGTGCGTACAGTAATTTACATTTAGAAGAGAATCACATTTAAAAGGTCATTGCTTTCACCAGATTTCTTAACCCTTTACATATATTGTTGTTTGCATTGCAATCATTCTCAGGACTGCATATATTATTACTGCCTGAAAATGTCGTTGCATTTCTCTTCATCATTTCATTTTGCTTTCATATTTCTTTCGAAACTTTTTTTGATACGCCTTCGAGCGCATCACTTCAAGCAATTACTGGCTGTTCGTTGAATATGCGAACAGTTTTCAAATCTTTCTAGAATCAAAGCAAAATTGCCAGTTAATCGTTCAGAATAAGTGCAATCCGATACTTCAATCTACTTGTCTCAACTAAATGTCTTTAACTTTAATCTTTTAATGGCAACGATGCTTAGTGAAATTTAATGGGACCGAATTCATCAGAGTGCCTCATAATGAAGGTTCACAAAAATACTTTTTTTTATATTTTACCCCAGTTGTTGAAATAGACCTAAGCTTTATAAGATCGATCGATTCAGAATTACTTTGTGATCACTTTGTGCGTCTCTCCGTCCGATGTCTGCTCATGTATTCTTGTCTTCAATCTACAGATCAAGATTTTTGAAAAAATTTTGATAATATCAACCGGCCTGTTTTTGGTCCAAGGACGAACTCTACTCAAAATTGTTCAGATCGGACCACATTCTCAACTGCTCTCCTTAAAACGTCTTATATGACGAAGTTGTTATATGTTTAACTGCATTAGGTAAAGTGGCGTAGGGTACTTGAGAATGGGCCATGGCTCACTACAATATTTTTGCTTGCTTTTAAAAGCGAAGAAGAGAAGTTCTTGCTCTTGGTGTACATTAGATATTAAATTTTTTCCGCTCTGCAACTCGGATGCCATACAAAATGAATATTCTCAGATAAATTTGAGTTACGTCTGTCCGTTTGTGTGGAACGTTTAATGCTGGCATTTGAAAATAACCGGAATCGAGATGCGACAATGACCGCCCCACAATAGGCGGACAGCCGTACTTTGCAATTTACAAGAAATATTATTGTAAACAATTCGAAATTTGAATGTGGCCTGAAGCCAAGGCACTCGCGCAAGGTCACTCGCTCATAATGGGCGAAAGGGCAATCTTTTAACTTTTTTTTTTTTTGGTCCTAAATTATTGATAGGATTATTTATAAATTTTTGGCTTTTTCAGCAACTGCTGACTTGTCTTAGAAAAAGTTGAGCTGTTGTGGATCTGTGCAACTAACAGAGAAATAATTAAAACTACGCTTAATTTTCTCTCAAAACTTTTTGTTTTTTTGGCGAATTTGAGAATTTCAAGTACAATGAAGCCGCTAATATGCTAATAGAGAGAGAGACAAACGTGAATAAATCAGTTCGGAATTTTATCCTTTTTTTTTTTTTTGTTTTTTTAAATCAAATCTTTACCGTGTTTGGGAAGTTCGATGAAAAAATTTAGTCAGCTAAGGGTAAAATACTGCGTATATATCTGCATATCTGCATTCATATATATGTTGCAGATGATAATTTAGCTTTGCATGCACATAGGAACTAAAGTGCAATTACATACATATATTTTAATAAGAAATTATCGGAAATTATCCGTTGACAATGTAAGCACAAAGACGCATCTGTACATTAAAGCAATTGAAATTACACTAAGGATGCAAGCAATTTTGCAATTTCCCCAGTTGCACCGATCAATAAGAATAACGTAACTGTTATTCTATCTATTATATATATATATATATAGGCATAGATTTAAAGCGTGTGTATGCTTTTTTAATGACAAACTCGTAAGTGTGACCCTGTGACCTAATCCATTAAAATTTATACAATAATCATAAATAATGAATATAATAAAAGTGAATATGAATAGTTTTCTCTCTCTCTCTTCTATCTATCTCTATCTTTCTCTCTCTATCTCTGTCTCTCTGTCTATCTATCCCCTTCTATCTTGTATAGGTAAATTAAAAAATGAAATATGAAATATGGAAAATGGAAAATGAAAAATGAAAAATGAAAAATGAAAAATGGCAACCAAACAGCATCAGCATGCTTGCCACATTAGAACACAACGTATAACCATAAAATCCACTGATAAGTTGGTCGTTTTAAATGCATACACTTGTACAGTATATAGAGATGTACGCACATACTATGATTTATATAAATTTATACACAAATACCACAGAAGCACAAGTGGTACTTGTTACGGCTTAAAAGTTACCACAAAGGATTTGAAATTAACACTCAAAAGCAAGAAACATACCAAGATTACACAAACAAAATCTATAGACATACACATATAGACATACATACATACATACATACACACACACATATATATATATATATATATATATATATATATATATATATATATATATAGATATATACGCATATAAACATACAAATGCAAATACATATATAGATACATTTACACACACATTCATACATCCATTTAAGCATTCATCTTAAATCAACGTATGTTTTGTATGTACTTATGTAATACAGGCAAGTCTAACACTTGTAAACACGCACTTATACTTACCAACAGAACATTTCTTATGATATATGTATGAATGTATATATGTATGTATATATGTATATATGTATATATGTATATATGTATGTATGTATGTATGCATGTATTTATCAAGTATGTTGTGTGTATTTTATGATTTGCTCTGTCTCCTCCTAAAGTGGAGAAAAGTAAAAAAAAAAAAAACCAAATAAATTTATTTTCTATAACACTTAACCCAGTTATAACCAAAAAAAACAGAAAAAAAAAAAAAGGAAAAAAAATATGATGCAACAACAATGAAAACACGGCAAACACTGATAAAGTTATCAAAGTGAAAAAAGGGAAGAGAAAGGAAATTATGAAGATCTGTTCTTTCTTTCTTTTTTTCTTTTTTTCTTTTTTCTTTTCCTTTGTTATTGAAGGCGGGATGAAACACCACCAAAAAAAATGAAAAAAAAAAAAAAAAGAAGAAGATTTTTTAACAATCGTTATGAAAACTAACTCGTTATATATACACACACACACACACACATATATATATATATATATATATAGATGTACCTGAGACAATATTAAGTGAGTATAAGCAGCTCTGCAAAGCTAAGCAAAAATTTCACAAATATTTCCATCAGAGTCTATTACATACGTCATGTGCGCATTTAACTCCGAAAATTCGCTTGTTGAGTAGCAAGATTTAGAAAATCTCATGTAAATTTTTGATGCTTGAATTGATTCCCATCACTTTTTCCTACTTCTCTCTGCTTTCGCTTCGAAACTATTATTACTAAGTCCAATAGTATAGGTGGACATCTTCATTCGCACAATTTTTTCCCATTTTCACAAACAGGAAATTCTCCTCATCGCTTGAGTTAATACCAAAATTATGATGTTTCCAAGACAACTAAAGCATTAATTAGTTAATGAAATGTTTTATGGAAGCTATGTTCAGCTATATTCAAAACTGACCAAGCTATGGATTTCATCATATTTTCTTCTATTTTGTAGATGTTTTATGTATAACTCATGGCTTGTATTGATGTTACAGTTGTTTCTTGTATTACGTACGAATTATTGAAGAAAGCTTCGAATTAATGCTAATCGCTCTTCTCTCGCGTTACAACATTCAACAGTCAGCTTAGTCGTCTAACTGTGAACAGGTTACGTAATAGCTTAAATGAGCTTAAGTGGAAACGAGAAAACATATATAGTTTGACGGCACACAAAAAGGCGAAAGTCAAACCATTCATCTCATAACAAACAAACCTGCAACAAAATGAAATGTAGTTTAACTAGCAAAGCAAAGCACTTTTCTTCTTCCAAGAAGTTTTCTTTTGGTTTTGCGTTCTCCTTAGCGAAAGATTCAAATTGAAAATACTTCCTAATAGCACAAATCTCAAAAGAGTCATATTGGAGAGAAGTACCGGGAATTATCAAATGCTAACTACTGTTAAGTCAATTAGCTTAAAAAATTGATTTGTTGCGCATCAAAGTCGACACGATTTGAATCATTGCACATATGCCGAAACACTTTCTTTACAGTGCTTTTATTTTCTGAAATTCTTTGTATCTGTCTGCTGCAGTCGCGCGAACAAATGCTCGAGGTATAGCAAATGTTATGATACGGCGGTGGTGGGTTTTTAATATGAGGGAATTCGATTCCAAGTAGCAGAGGTAATGCTAACAGCTCTAACCCGGGTTATCCTGGTATTTGCTCCAATGCTGCTTCTTCCAGATGGAATGAATGGAAATAGCCCGAGAAATGGAAAAACGTCCGGCCAGCTATAGACAATTAATTTCTTCACTCACATATTCTTCTGAGATAAAATTGAAATTTTTGACCACAAAAAACTCGGATCGAATTAATTTTTGCTCCCCATGAGTGCTATATAATGGATTTACTTTTATTATATATTTTATCGATACATCGATCTATTAATGCGACAGGTGCAGGGAGAGCTATTCTTGCAGTTGTGCCTATGTTAGCTTTTATATCTGCCTATTCATTTTCCGAGCTTTAGGAAACTCCCTGTAGACTGGTCAAGGTATATATCGGAAGCCTTTTTTCGTTCTTTTTGAAGTCGACTTTTGTTCTATATAGTCGTTCCGCTTTGAACGTATGATGAGTAGATTTTCTTTTAAATTTTTATTAAGGACTAATAGCGGATTGAGCTGATCAGATAGATTTTCCCGATATTTACCCGCTTACATTGAAAAATCGATGAGTAAACCTAATAGCTATAGATTTACGATCCAAGATATGTGAGAGATTTAAACACAAACGTGGCTCTATGCTTCCAAAAATGCTAACTTCCATTTTAATGGTATAAATGAAATACCGCGAGCCTTAGAGCCGAGAGCCATCTTAATGGCCTTTCCCGGAATTTCCTGGAAATTGTAGTTACTTTGTTGTGGAGAGGAAAAACAGTGCACACCCAGGCAGAATAGCATAGCCGTGTGTGAATGATGACAATTCTCCTATCGCCTGTAGAGCGTTGATTAACGATTCAAATTTAATCCGTGTATCAATCGGCGCTATGGAATTAAGTGTTTCCAATGCAGGAGTTCACGTTAAACTATAAAGACCTTATCTGTTCCGCTGCTAATATGGCCCACTCTCAGCCAGTTTGCCAGTTTGCCAGTTTCCCAACTCGATAAACATATCCTGCAGGACATGTACTTCTCATGGACTACAATTAAAAACGGAAGTCCATCAATCTCAAGACTTAAAATTTGAAATAATCTTGAAGAAGAAGAACGACAAGTACAGAAATATGTCTGCAATTAAGTTTGAAAGTTCTTTGGGTCATTTAAGAGTTCAAGCGCAAATTTTTGCTCCCTTAAGCGTTTCAAATAATTTTTAATTCATTCCTCCGGAGCAAATATTTTCAACGTAACGACAAGAGAGTTAAGATAGTAATTAGAAAACTGTACACTGTATACACTGTATATATATATATATATAGATATGCTGTTAACATATTCGCACTTAAAGGATCGTAATGCCTAAGTCTGGTTCTCTTCAAAAATTTGTCGACTAAAGCGGAGACATACTTACTTAGAGACATAGGACAGCGAACTGCTGCGCTTAACAAAAGAAAGGGCAAAGAAAAAAAAAAAAATGTTATGACCTAAAATGTATGTACTTCTCGAGGTGCCCGAAAGTTTATTTTTACACAAGACGGATAAGAGAATAAGAGAAAGAAGCGGAAGCATAAAAAAAACATTTCGAAATAATAGTAAAGAGTGCATATTTTTAAACTAAAAACAAATATATATTTTAACAATTGATGTACGAAAGTGGATTTTCGAGAAGAGCCTTACAATAGCCCAACGACAGGCAGACAACTAATCATCATATGTGTTGAGTGCTTTTTCTTCTGTTTTTTTTTCTGTTTTTTTGTTTTTTGTTTTTCGTATCCCGTATATAAGGGAAACGAAAAGATGATATATGAAAATGTTATTGTTATTTGCACGCGTCCTTTTTATCTAACTCTCAAGTGTCACCGTATATCACTAGACTAGACCAAATCAAGTCATAACATATCATCATCCTTTTAAAAGTTGAAGAAAGAGTTGAACATATTTTTCTATTTTATCTTTTTGTCTTTTATTTTGTTTTGCTTGCTTTACAATACAACAACAACAACAACAACAATAACCCGCACTCAAACTCTCGCTTCCTACGAATTTGCCCTTTTTTTGTTTTTTCTTTTCTCTTTGCAGCTTCAGCTTGAGTGATGAGTGCAATTGTGTGATACATACGTCTATACGTAAATGTGTTAAGTTATATGATGACTTTATATGGCTTAATATTGCTGTTACGTTACGTTAATAAAGGCAATTTAAAAGTTTTTTTTTTTGTTTTTTTTCTTTTATAAAAACTTTAATCATTTAAAAAAATTTTTACGCAAAATATTCGGAATCCTTGCAGTGATGATATTCTGTTGAGTCCCAAGATGGCAACTTTTATTTATTAGAATTATGCTTGAGAATGGTTTTAAATTTAAAGGCAGGACTACTGGAAATGTTTTGTTTATAGCCAACGATATCATCTTACAACGTTTAGTTAATTATTGATAACATATCTGAGTGACTATCACCTATAAAAGCAATTGATGTGATAAAGGTAGAGTAAGTTTGTGCCGATGTTTGAAAAAAAAAAAAACCCTAGAAGGGGTTGACTTCGAACCGGCTTTTATTATTATAAATCAATTCCGAATCGTTTTGTGAATAGTCATCTGGTCTGATGGCTCTCCATTTACTCTTTTCTTCACTACACTGTGCCCAACTGTTAAGATAGTTTGATAAAATGTCGTATACATAATCAATTTTTGTTATTCAATGAAAGAACACTAATGAAAATCTATTAGATCGGATCAGATAGATTTGCGATCTCTCTTCACATACACAAGATAAAAAATTCTTACGCCATATCTAGTAATGCAATATTTCCCCCACCCTCGTTATATCGGCTTTCGGCCTTACATGGAAGTTAACAAGCATATATATAGTCCACGGTCCACAATGTAGGCGTATTTTCGCATTACTACGTTAGGCCAATTGTCATTGAAAATTGTGAAAAATTAACTTTTTCCTGAAGAAGAGGTGAAGTGAGTCCAAAAATTTCTGCCATTCTGCCCAAATTTTGACATCGACTTTGCATACCAAAATTTTAATTTTCACCGATTTTTAGGCCAATTGTCGTCGAAAATTGTGAAAAATTAACTTTTTCCTGAGGAAGAGGTGAAGTGAGTCCAAAAATTTCTGCCATTCTGCCCAAATTTTGACATCGACTTTGCATACCAAAATTTTAATTTTCACCGATTTTTAGGACAATTGTCGTCGAAAATTGTGAAAAATTAACTTTTTCCTGAAGAAGAGGTGAAGTGAGTCCAAAAATTTCTGCCATTCTGCCCAAATTTTGACATCGATTTTGCATACGAAAATTTTAATTTTCACCGATTTTTAGGCCAATTGTCGTCGAAAATTGTGAAAAATTAACTTTTTCCTGAAGAAGAGGTGAAGTGAGTCCAAAAATTTCAGCCATCCTGCCAAAATTTTGACATCGACTTTGCATACCAAAATTTTAATTTTCACCGATTTTATCTGAGAAATACTACAAAAAGCAAATTGTTTTTCATAGAGGATTATATGGGAAGCAGGTGGTCATAGCAATGCTTCGACTAAATCCATTTTTCAATGATGTTCGTCTTTGGGCCAAGGTTTGGCTATGCGTTAAGTTTTATCAAATTATGCTGAAAATTTTGTCTTAGACATACATTTTTACATTAGACGGACGGACAGACAGGCTTATATTGATTCAAAAAATTATTCGGAATAGTTTGATACAAGAAAAGACGAGTCTGTCCTACATTCGTGAAAATGTAATATTTCGAGGCGATTGGTAGCGACTCTGATATCCGTCAATTAATGGGTCTTTCATTAAGTGTGATGCTTATTTAGTCATTCTGTCCGTTCCTGTCAATGCGGATTTTTACCACCTTACGCAAAATTCTGCGCCCAGTACTTGAGACCATAGATATTGAAAAAATAGGTTTTTTTCATTGCGATGGCGTTAAGTGCCGCATACCTGATGTTGCACTCGATTACCTGTGGAAGAAGGTTGACGACAGCAATCATCATCTGAAGACGTGCGATTTAACACCCATGGATTTTTCGTTTCAGAACTACATTTAAGGCACAAACTTTATAATATTGGGAGGCGAACATTCGCCAACCTATTGCTGACCCAAGATCACTTATTTTGAAACGAATGATTAACATTTGGATCGTGTACGTCCGTGAACATAATTGAATTGCCTAAGCTTTAAAGTAGAGATGAGACGATGTTTTTTTTTTTTCCAAGTTTCCAAAAACTTTCACTCTTAATAAGGGAACCTGCATGTTACATACATACATACATACGTACATACATACATATCACATAACTAAAGAACGTGTACTTAAAACAAGGCGGACAAAAGTTCGAATTAGGGCTTTGCTTGACCAAATATCGTTAGGAAAAGCCATTTGTGAACTTTCAAAGAAACCAAGAGGCGCAGCAACTTTTCAATTAACACTCACAACACAAACTACACGTATGGACATACTTTGGCGTTGTGATCGGTCACTAGTCACAAACGAAAATGTTGTGTAATCTTGTTATAGTGATTTCATATTTCGGCATTTCGAAAAAGTAGTCATAAAATATCGGGCCGATATAACTTTTATTGTAAAAACAGGTCATTAAGTCTTCCAAGCCACGGAGAAAAAATGGTTTGTGTATTGTATGACATCTCTAATGACGGAATGTTGCTTAGAATATGGCTAATGGTCACGACATTTTGTATAAAATCCTGTCTCTCATAGATGAATGATGCGTCCGTCCGTCAATGTGAACAAAAAGAAAAAACAAAAGCTATGTAAAATCATAAACGTGTTCGAAATTGTATTAAATGAGATAAACAATCAACTTTTGTTACTGTAACGTAGCGTTCAGTTGCTTTGTTCACTTTGTGTAGTTAGATCGCAGTCAACTACCATACTACTGAGATCTTGAATTGATTGAATGATTTAAAAGCACTCATCTTTTAAATCGTATCGAAAAACTTTAAAAAATAAAGTGATTCCTTAGTTGATAGTGAAAGATTCAGTGGTCAGGATTGCAACCATCTGTCAATGCTATTAATTTTGCTTTAAAGTTTTTATTGCTTAGAAAATACTATAATAGAAAAAAACAAAAAAGACCACTACGTACGCCTATGGGAAACTATATTTTTCGATTTTGTGTTTACAGTGAAAGTGTAAAAATGAAAAATGATGTTCATCCCAGTATCAAAAAGTTTTGTAGAGGAATTTATATATATATATATATATATATATATATATATATATAAGTGTGTATACATGTATGTGTATATGGTATGCCATTTAATATAATATGGGTATATATGTGCATACATATATATATATATATATATATGTGCGTGTGTGTATGTGTATGTGTGTTTATGTGTTTATATGTATTATGTATTTACGCTCACATGCACATGCAAAGTTTTTGCAGCATATGTTCACACAATACTGTTCATTGTTTATAATACCACACGGTGTGCTGCAGTAACGGACCACAACATTGTTATGGTCTTAGAAGTTCATATACATACATATATATATACGTGCATGTATATATAAATTTCAAAAAATCCATTTTTACAATCACTAAGACTGCAATTTGTTTGTGCACAAGTCAACCAGTATATGCAATGCATTAATATAATTATCTTCGTACCGTGCTTACAACAACAACAACAACAACAACAACAACAACAATGCAACAACAACAAAATGCAATGCTTTAAATAATTCAAAGATTTGAAATTTTATGGAAAACTTTTCAATTTGCATAATATTTCTTAGTGAAAATTTTTTTAATTCACATTTTCGACTGTCTGTCTGTCTCATTACTTTTAACGAATTCTATCTAACGAATGCTATCAAAATCTTCTATAAATAAATTCCTTAAAGCCATTGCCACTTTCGGTTTCAATATTATTTCAATATTATTTCAATACGATATTCAAAACCGACAGCTGTTGTCAATACGCATACTTAGTGTATGCGTTCAAAGGAAATATTTTTCTCTGATTTCATACATTCATCGATCATTATTTTAAGGATTCATTAAAGACGCGCACATTCTAATCTACACCGTACATAAACAGATTATGTTAAAGATCGTGAATTAAGATCGTGTAAAAACAAAACAACAACAACAACAACAAAAATGAAAATCAACAAAACTCTTCCAAAGAAGATCAAAAAACTGTTTAGCTTATGTTCATTTTAATTGTGGAAATTAAGATAAAATTAATGTAAAACGAAGAAGAAGAGATTCAAGCATTTTTTTAAATTTAGTTTTGAAAATGGAAAATATAAGCAAATTTTTTAATATATACCGATAATCCTTTATCAAGGCACAGGCATACAAGTCAGTATGTCTTCTAAGTCAGAAACACTGCATTAGTTCATGTATAACAAGGAAAAATATTATAGTTGGAGCAAGACCAATCACTAAATACCCTACACTATTGCATTCAGTACAGTTACTCATATAACGACATAAGGAGACGACATATGAAGAGTGGTCAAAAAACTGATCCGATGCGAACGATTTTCAGTAGTGTTAGTTCTTGGGCCACGGTATGTCGGCAAGACCAATCACTAAATACCCTACACTACTGTGTTCAGTACAGTTACTCATATAACGACATAAAGCTTTATATGACGAGTGGTCCAAAGACTGATCCGATCCGAACCATTTTCAATAGTGTTAGTTCTTGGGCCACAGTATGTCGGCAAGACCAATCACTAAATACCCTACACCACTTCGTTCGGTACAGTTACTCATATAACGACATAAGGCTTTATATGAAGAGTGGTCAAATAACTGATCCGATCTGAACCATTTTCAATAGTGTTAGTTCTTGGGCCACGGTATGTCGGCAAGACCAATCACTAAATACCCTACATCACTTCGTTCAATACAATTATTCATATAACGACATAAAGCTTTATACGACGAGTGGTCAAAAAACTGATCCGATCTGAACCATTTTTAAGAGTATTAGTTCCTGGGCCAAGGCAAGTCGGCATATCAAATTTCATCGAACAATTTTCAAAATGGCGACTTGTAGATTGAGCACGAGAAAACGAGATAGATAGATGGACAGACAACCTTAGCTCGATTCAGAGAGGGGGAAAGAAATTTTGATTCTGAATCGACCAGTAAAATGAAAGATGGCTCTATCTTCAAGTGATTCTAGGTGTTGCATACACTTGCACAATTGTAATACGCCCTCGTAGCGCAAGCGACATGGCTTATAAAACAAAGTGGAAAACTAAATTTCAAAACTTTAGAACAATCCATTTTTAAGGAATATATGCGGAAATTTTCGCAGCCTATCTACTGTAGATAGAAAGCAAAAATATTCTCAGTTTATGTTGCAACATAGCCGTGCGATTTAATGGGTTTCACTGTGTGTAGAATTTCTGAATATTTTTATCAAAAATTTATCCGATGTGTTAATTCTTGCGATCGAAGAAATGATTATCATTGATTACCATGATTGTACAAACTCAACAACGAATGGCCAAAGGAAATAATGCCAACCTTCGGAACTAAGGATAAAAAAAAGGAAAAATCTTTTCCACTTGCAGTAAAAAGTGTTTCTAGTGAATGGTATTTTGACTCGTTGGGCACTGCATGAGTAACGCTGAGAGTAGAAGGCGAAAGCGTCATATTTTCTCAAGGCACATGCATACAAGTGTGCATAAGTATTAGGGTTACCCATAAGTAATCAATTATTTTCGCAAGATTCTCCATTTCTCATTAGTCCTGCGGCAACCAGACAAGTGTAAGCATACTTTTTTTTTTGGTGTTATTATTCAACCACTGTGTTAGTAATTTATTCCCAACAATATAAAAATTTTTTTTGTAGCCCTGTAATAAAATGGCGGACTTTGTACCTTCTGAGAGCCATATTAAGTGCCACGGAAACAACAAGCAAAATTTTTCTTTATGAATGCAAAATAATTGATTACTTATGGGTCCCCCTAATATATGTTGAAAGACAGAAATAAGCCTTATATAAAGTCCATATGAAAGTCATACAAATTTAAATTTTTAAAAACTTAACCAAAACTTAATTACTTTTAATTACTTCAATGTTATCCTTTGACTGCTACATTATGGCTCCATGGTATGAAATTCGCACGATTCTGCCCCATTGACGGCGATAAGGTGGATATAAATTTGTGCTATATATTTTCACGTTGCATCGTGGACACACTTTAGTATTAATAAGTAAGTAAAAAAATTGTCGAAATCTTTGTTGTTGACGAGGGATATACGGAATTGGCAAAAAGTAAAAAGTCAGGCGGTAGTCAAAATTAAATTAAAAGTCATTTTAAATTTTTATTTATAAATAATCTTATCATCGATGTAATCATGAAAGATTCCTACAAAAATTGCTCAACACTATTGGAAGCGTGAGTTCGAAGTCTAGTCTTCTTCTTACCCTCAACTTTAAGCATATAAAGATGAATTGCTATCAATTCAATTGGCCATGGAATAGTGTAGTGATTAAAATGTCCGATGTCCAGTCGGAAAACTCAGATTCGATTCCCAGTCCGATAGACGACCATACATATATATATATATATATATAGTATTATAGTATATAACATACGTTGTGTGGTATGAAATTATGAAGGATTTCGTGTAACGCGCACTATTCATGATTCCAGATGATAATACAGATAGATATAGATATTGCATGTCCCCGACTCGTTTCATTTGGCTTTTTCGAGTCGACCTGCCTGCAAATTTTTTGAAGAAAATTGCGATCTTCGTTAATAAATAACGTGTGCCCGTCATTGCACACAGTGAAGTGTAGAAGGGGGCCGTCATGCATTTTGTGGATCTGAAAATGAACATAAGAAGAGTTGAAGACACTTCTGATTGACATTTGGATTAAAATCCTTTTTGCAAAATATTGTTTGGTTTTTGCCATTATTAACGCACTATGTACAATGCGTGCATAGTTGCATAGCATAGAGAAATGGTTACGAAAACAATGTATTCACCGTTTCGTGCAGGTGGTATGAAGCTCGCATTTGTTTAAGTGACTTCGTAAATAAGAGTTTTTGTCCTTTTAATATAAAGAAAGAAAACACATCTGATGTTCGTAACGGGACTTTTACATGCACAAAAATAACTCTTGGATGCGGTTTGCGTGCTGAAAATGTCATTTTTGACAATGATGACAATGCCACTGCAGTTATCTTCAAACCTAGCTAAAGCTAGAGAAACGTGATAACTGATTTTTTGTGACAGAAATTCAATGATTTTGACTTGGGCGATGTATGGTTCGAACACATGGCAGGTCGCTTGACGCAACTTGCCTGGCACCATCGCCAGGACCATCGTCTCGATCGTGTAATATCGAGAAATGCCTATGGCCACCTTGCCATAAAGATCATTCAATATAACTCTAATGGATTTTGTACTCTCGTATTATGTTGAACCTTACTCTCAATGATCTTCTTCACTAAAATTATTCGTGTTTTGGAAAAAGTCTGTCATTTCATTTCTTAAATATATTCCACAGCACTCGTGGCACAGAGTACATTAAGTTTATGCGAACGTACAAGGGCCTATCTTTTATTATACGCATTAATTGAAAATCATTTTCCGTATCGACCTAACCCTGTCTGTCCTTCTGTCAACTTACATATCGCAAATTTTTAAGATATACTGATGAAATTTGTCACAATAACTTGCTTTAACTCACGCGACGAACGCTATTAAAAGTGGTTCTGATCGATCCACTTTATCGGCTTCCCCTCATATAAGACTTTATTTTGGAAAATCGTTATATTGAAAAAAAATTACAATTTTCAAAATTTCAGAACAAAAATCGCTGAGTAATAGTATTTCGACACTAGGTGGGAAACATTTGATTTGGCTGAGAAACCGCCACCTTGAGCCACCTTTCTACAAAACTGAATCTCTGTACGGTGAGAAGGTAATATTGTCAATATTTTCCGGGGAAAATTTGTTTATAACGTTACCAAACCTGGACCACGTCGGTCTATTTTTGGATATATAAAGATTCTCAAGAAATATTAACCTTCCTATGCCAAAGAGGGCTAATTGTGCTGCTAATTTGACATAACAACTAAGCGGACTAAATTTGAACGATATGGATCTATTTCTTGGACCCCAGTCCATGTAAGATTTCTCCTGAATAGAAAAAGTTTTAATTTTTGAAATTATCGCTAGAAAATTAAATCGGATAGTTATATTTTTTAGACCCCTAAAATAGGTCAGGATTATCATGAAAAGCCAGCCCCCATGTAGAGAGGAATAGACATTATTTTCTGAAAAATAATAATATTTTTGCAAATTTGAGTCACGTCATGCGATGTGATGTGATGTGATGTGCGTTTGGCTTCCTCCAATATGCGAGCTTTCATCAAAATAATGCATTCACATAAAAATAATGAATAATTTTTTTACATTCTCTTAGCTAAACGAAAGAATATCAGCATTAGGCGAAGTGATGTAGGGGCTAACTGAATGGTCAGCCTTGGACAATTATTTTTGAATTTTCATTAAAATTCAATCGTTATATATGTTATGACTATGAACTTTTGTATATGATATTTTTAAATGTTTCTTAGAAAAGCTTACAGTTTGTACAATAAAATGGGTTCAAATGATTTAGACGTTGAGACGAGAGAGATGTTCTTTCCGTAAATGACATAAAAGTTTATAAGTCATTTTTTATTTCTTTGAATAAAATTTTTGATTATTCACCTTATGTTTGTATTTGAACAGAGAACTGTCAAAATTAATCATTTAATGCATTTCAATGCAATGCAAACGCATATGTTTCCGTCCTTAAGTGAGACCATTTAAAGGATTTTATTACGGAAATCACCCTCTGTGCAATCGTCGGGTGACATAAGTATTGGAATATTTGTATTTGTATGTAAAGTGAAATAGATTTTCTGCTTTTAAATATACATAAATTTTTTTATAGATTAAATTAAGAGTTTTTTTTCTATTGTAGATAAAACATTCAGATATGCGTATAAATATTAAGATATAAATAAATTTAAAGTTAATTTCATTTAAAGTTGAATACTTCAATTAAAATTTTCAAATGGTAGCCTGAAAAGTAGAAGAAGAAGAGAAAAAAAAATTAATAAATATAAATCAATAAAAAAATTATTTTGATTGAACTTAAGAGGAAAAAAACCTAAAGAGAAAGCACAAAAAAAAATTATTTTGATTGAACCTAAGAGAAACTAGAAAAGTTATGAATTAAAGTTAGTGGAGACAAAAAAAAAAAAAAACTTGAGAGCAGCAAAAGTATAAAAACTTTTAATTGAAGTGAGTAAGAACAAAATAAAAAGATTATTAAATGAATTAAATAAGAAAAATAAAAGCACTTGATAATTAGCCCAGGAAAATGTTAATTTAATTAAAGCTGATAAAAAAAAAAACAACAAAAATTAATAAGGAATAAATAAAAAAACACTATAAATTGGATCAAATAACAACAAAATAAAAAAACAAAATTTAATAACTTAATATAACAAAAAAAAAAAAAAAAACAATTAATAAAAAAATAATCAAAAAAATATTTAAAAAATTATTAGTTAAAGCTAATGAAAAAATGTAAAAATGAATAGAGAAAAAATAAAAATTAATAAGGAAAAAGAGAAATTATGAATATGAATGATACAAAAAGAAGAAGAAAAATGTAATAAGGAAAAGATTAAAAGAAATTTTATTGAACTTAAAAGAAAAAAAACAAAAAAACCTTAAAAGAATACATAAAAAAATGATTAATTCAGCTTAATGAAGAATACTAAACATTAGTAAAGAAAAAACTTCATATGTTGAACTAAATAAAAAAAGAACGTAGTAAAACATACAACAATAAAATTATTTTAATGTAATCCACTATAATCCACTATAAAAAAAAATATAAAAAACAAAAATTGTTAATGAAAGTTAATGAAGGAAATTAAAATTTAACAAAGAAATAAAAAAAAAAAATTTTTTAATTGAGCGAAATAAGAAAAAACAACGTACTAAAGGAAAGGAAAAACTCTTCTAATGGAACTTAATAATAAAAAAAAAAAATTTATATTACTAAAGAAAATATATAAAAATTAATAATTAAAGTCAATAAAGAAAAATAAAAATTAATAAAGAAAAAATACTATACATTAAAACGGAAAAAAAAGATATAAGAGATAAAAAATACAAAAAAAAAATTATTTTAATGAAGCTTAACATAAAAAAAAGGTTAATAAAACAATACAAAAAAAATTATATATAAAGTTAATCAAGGAAACTAAAAACTAGCAAAAAAAGAAAATAAATCATAAGACATAATAAGAAAAAAAAATGAACTAAACGATCTATACAAAAATTGTTTTAATAGAATTTAATAAAAAAAAAAAAAAAATTAATAAAGAAAAAATAAAACCAATTGAAATCTTGAAAAAGAAAAAAAAAATGTCTCTCCTTAAAAAATTAATAAAAAAGAACTAAAACCAATTGAAATCTTGAAAAAGAAAAAAAAATGTCTCTCCTTACTCGTAAGTGAGTTCTCAAGAGGGTAAAATCTGAGACCAAGAAAAAACTTTTTGAACTTTTGCTGATTCTCCGCAAATACACTACGTAGACGGATTTTAATTTACTCACATTGCGAACAACATCGCGAACAACATCAAATCAAATCAATTTGAATCGTCAAGAAAAACTTTTGATATTCTCATCATAATTCGTTGGCTACGATTCCTTTATTCATGGACTTTATAAGATCTCCAAACGCTAGAAAACTTTCACGTACAAATTCCCGTAATACATAATACATACATAATAAAAGAAAATATGCATAAATCGAATTGTGACACATTGGTGAACCTTAAGTTCGTTTTTTTTTTTATTACTTGTTTGTAAATTCGTTACTACACACGCGGAGTTTACAATATATATGTACATCTATATATATATATATATATATTTTAATCTTTTTAACTCTCAGGTTAGTTGAACGACTCTTATTCCCTCTTATACATGATTTTTCTGCACTTTATTATTTAAAATCAAATTCAATTCAATATCGAATTTTTTATTTTTTATTTTTTATTTTTTATTTTAAAAGCAATCAATCCTTTTGAAAAGCATATTTTGAACATTTCACAGTCATGCAACCTATTTGCATATGATTGCACCGTCGGCCTAATTGTAGGCGAGGAAAGAGATGCAATCCCATACCATACCATTATTGTAAAAAAGAAGAAAGAAAAACCAAACAAAATATTTTACATTTTATGTTGACCGTTTAAACTTACGGGCAATTTAAAATTTTTACTGTCGTTTAATGAAAAACGACAGTAACATGTTTTTTTTTTTTTTTTTTTTTTTTTGTTTTTTAAATCCATCATCAATAGGAAGACGAAGTATAATAAATTTGGCATTTCATTCGTGACCAGTTAATCTACATAACGAAAATCGGCCAAATATTTTCATTTTTAATTATCATGAAACTTGATGATGACTTCAGATATGAATATGATTTTGGATATTTTTCCATTTCAACGGTTCGTGTCCTATGCTGCTTTCTCGCCTTTCGTACGAAAGCCTATGCACAAATTCCTAGACATTACCCGTTCTTAACAGCTATAAGTTGACTTGTTTGGATCGCGTTTGCAATATTTCCGAGAATACAAATTAGAAGACAAGTATTCCCCATCATAGACTGGTCAGGTAAACAATCTATTGGTGAAATTTTCAAAGTGAGAAATCGATATAATATTTGCTGACTTCCCGCAATTCCCGCAATCATACTTAAACTGTTCGGTATCCGTTAGGTCTGTGATGTCTCGGGGAGAAAACAACAGTCAAAGCCCAAGATGTTTTTCGTGATTACTGGAATAAATTTTTCCCGCTACCCGATATATCGACTCGGTAAACAATAACTAAAAAATCAGGTCCAGTCTTCAGAAATTTTACCGTTCCGACCCGGTTAAACTTGGCTTAGTAAATTGCCCAAGAAAGCTTCAGCTTCATGTCAGTGCAAAAGTAAGAAAATTTACTTGAAATTTTTTTTGGGAAATTCTTACCAAACGGATATTGTTTCTAGAATTTGCGCTCTTTGTAAAAGTACAAAAAAAGACGATTCTGACGATTCTGTCAAAAGACTTATTCAATGCAGGCTCTTACAGCTTTCCCTTCCCGCTCATCGTTCTTCTTTAGCTGACAAAGCATTGCGTATGCCAGCGGAATGTCTTACGATTAAGTTGGACTTTATTGTATGCACACTCGCCAACTTTTTGCTTTTTTCTCTCTAAAATCTTTATGCTATCAAATGTTCAGATACTGTCGACAATAGTTTTGGCTAAATAAAAGCACATTTGGAACTCGAACCTCTACAGCTATTGACAAAAGTCCATCTGATCAATTGCTGTGTACGAGAACTTTTGTAGCCAATTGCCATAAGGTAAGGGACCGTAAGAAGCATAAGCAAATGAGACGAGAAGTTTTCGGTGATCGAATCCATGCAAAAGAAAATTCTCTTGCTTATGCCATTGCAACGTTTTCATATTGCTTTTCATATGAACATCTGAGGAGAAAGCTTATCCCGTATACGCTAATGGCCAATCGAAATGGTATCAGCGCCAATGTAAAGTCTTAACACGTTGTTTCCCATCTCTCATCTAAAATGCCGTCATAAGGGTGGCGCGGGAGGAAAGAGGACGAGGGGAAATATGTATGCATCAGAGTGAGATTTACTGCTGTCAACTTTTTTCTCACAATTAATAAAAAAAAACAAAAAAAAAATAAAAAAAAAAAAACTCTATTGTTTGCATATAGATTTGCTTGAGGTGATGGGTGTCCAAGGTTCGCCGTGGGGCGAGAATACCTTTCTTACTTGTTTCATTTTAAACGACGTACAAGTGAAAAGATAAAGGACTTAACGTCAATCATTCCGTTTGAAAAGTACAACAGATAGGCTTGCATGAAATTGTATAACTCAGGACTTTACTGAAATTGGAAAATGTGTGCAGAATTATGCAAAGCTATAAAAATGTAAAATACAAAATAAATAATTCTTTAATACGTTTAAAGAAATGTTTATTTTTTATTAAAAATAAATCGATTTTTTAAAAGAAGAAAATTATATATATATGTATGTATGTATGTATATATATACATATATATGGGAATGCAATAAATATAAAACCGGCTTACCTACCTGCTTAACTAGAGAGGCATTAGTTTTTGCTGCTACTATTTGAGTGGCAAGGAACGGCGAGCAGCGATAACTTTTCCGCGAGAACTTTCCTTTCCGGGAATAAATTTTTTATTTAAATCCAGGCATGATAGGTCGCTTTAAGAATGATTCGATAAACGCAACCATCCGCACATTTACACACACACACACACACACATGCACACACACATATATATACGCCCACACAAAGTTGAAATACTTTCATTGACACTTAGCTTCACATGCAATGGAAAATGTACGCGAAGGTATAGATTTTATATTGAATAGAGAGTAAAGTACAACATTTGCATATTAAATAGGCGGCACAAAGATAAACACCAATGGCCTTTTGGTGTTGTGCGGAAAAGAAGATCTAAGGATTTGTCTGCGAAGCACGCTTACGCTATAGCGCGAGCCCTAATGTCTTTATACGCATTTTTCAACACTTGCGGCAAAGTGTGGCAAAAAAAAAAAAAAAAAAACAAAACCACTTTATTGAAGCGTTTAACTTTTTTTCTTTCCTTTTTATTTATTTCTTTATTTATGTATATATATTTTTTTCTGTTTTTTGTGTTTTTCAATGTACACACATATACTGCAGAGGAATTTCAGGCAGATCAGCTAAGAAGAAAAAAAGAAAATACTAGAAATGGTTTCACTTCAAGTGCATGGGAGCAAAATATTTCTTGTTTTAAAAAATTCGTTTAATATAATTTTTTTTTTTTTTTTTTTGGTTTTTTAACAAATTTCTCCAAGTCTTGGAAATTTCTTCAAATTGCAATGAAAGTTAATCGACTTTTTTTTTACTTTAGTAACAATTTTTGTTTATTAAAATTTATTTTTTTCTTAAGTTTACTAAATGTTCTTGAACTTAACTATTTTCAATTACGAACCGTTGTTGATACGCTACCTGACCGAATTACAAACTTTAGAAATGCGTTCGTTTTATTTTAAATTTCAAGTACCGTAAGTTTGATTAAAAATTTGTTTTTTTTTTTTTTTTTTTTGTTTTTTTTCAACTACTAAAACAGTATGTTTTACGAGTCCTTTACAAGTACTTTACACAAATTTTATTTTATATTTTATTTTATTTATTTCTTTTTTTGTGTGTTGTTTGCGTAGTTATTTTTTCACAGTAAAATTTTATTTATTTAATGTTATTTGAGAAAAAAAAGAAAAAAAAACAAAAAAAAATCATTAAAACAAAATTTTTTTTTATACATTACATTAAAACTTTTCATTGAAATAACATTTTATTGAACTTTTTTTAGGCTTTTTTTCAACTTCATTTTTTGTCTACTTTTCCACCTGCTTCCTAAATAATATTTGAGTCATTAATTTTGTTTTCAACTTTATCGCTTGCAATTAGTTGCTTGCACTTTAATTGCTTAGACAATCGAAAATGTAAAATTTATTTCAATATTTTTTTATTCTTTTCCTTAGTAACGCCTATAACGGTATAATTGAAAACTAATAAACAAAAGCTGTTTTGCTCTCGATATTGTTATTAAACATTTTATGGTTTTTGTTTTTTAAATTATTTATTTAAATTTATATATAAATTATTTAAAAAGTTTAGAGCGATTTTATTATTTTCGTGATCTTAAACAATAGCATTTTATTTAACAAATTTGTTTATATGCTTGGAACACATCGATTTACATTTAAAATTTCTTCACTGAAGTCCAGAAGTGAACTTGAATTTCACATTAATTACACGTAACACAAAATCCTTTAATTTAAACAAATTATTATTATTTTATTAAATATTTTTTTTTTCGTTTACAGATTGAACACAGCAATAAATTGCTTTAAGAGCTCTTCTTATCACTAGTAAAGTGTAGGCTAATAAATAAAAGTATAATTTAAAAAACATATATATATTTCACTAAAGAAATACTTTTTCTTGTTTTTCAAAATTTTATTAAAAATTATATACAAAAATTTAAAAACAAATTATTGTATTTTTTTGTTTGTAAATATGAAAATAAAAAGACACGAAATCTATAAAGTATTGTAGTAGTTTCGTAACTTTAAGGCGCCAATTTCCGTGGCGGCACTCAATTATATTTTAGCAAATTCACACTTACATATGTATACATATATATATGCATATATATACATTGTGACTTTTGATTAATTTCCAAAATTTGTAGTTCATTTTCTGCTGCTTAAATAACGGGACATTTCTTGAGTTTCGCAAAAACTTGGAATTATTAAAATTTCTTTTGCGTTTCCTTTGCCTTATTTTTAGTCCTTTAAATGATTTTTAATGAATAATTATATATATATATGTATGTATGTATATATATATATATATATATATATATATATATATGCGCTACTAATAGGTTTTTCATTAACAGCACCCGATGGTTAATGTTTTTGTTTTGCTTTTTTTTTTTTTGTTTTAAACTTAACCGAGTTTTCTTGTGTGCCTCAACGACACTTAAGTATAGTTTAAAAAAAAAAAATAAATAAATAAATAAAACACCTCAAATTTTCAAATACTTTTCCGAAATGTTATACCTGTATGTGTATCTTAAAATTTCCTCTTCTGTTTTTTATTTTTTTTTGCCTTAAATTATGCTTCACTTCTTATTCATTACTTTTAGTTAACATTAAATGAGTTTATTTACAACTTGTAACTTGTAACGCTTAACAAAGATTTCATTATGGTGCCTTCAAAAAAATTCGCACAAATACCGACGCTCTAAACATGCTAGACTTTTAACGTCCTTGTATAGTTGCCGTGTTGATATCCTTAACGAAACTAAACGAGCACAATTTTACACGTAAAACTCGGCCAATGCTATATTATGCAGCCAAACATTGGCTTTCTTAACTTAAAATACCAACACAACTATCAAACGCAAGAGAGAGAGAGAGAGAGAGAGGGAGAAAGAGAGTAAGTAATTAATGCATTTCTTCCTTATATATCGTTTAGATTTTTACTCTCTTCACTCTCTTTCTTTCTCTCTCGCCGTGACTATGGAAATCGTTTATCCCGCTTTTTATTCAACGATAACTAACGAAATTTGACATTTGTAACCTACTAAATGATAACGACGAAAACTTTGGAGAGTTTCAGTCTCAAAACAGAATGCCTTTTATTTATTTTTTCTTGTCTTTATTTATATATTTTTATTTTTATTTTTTTTTTGTATTTTTGTATTTTTTTCTTTTTTGTATTTTTTGTCTTTTTCAAAAGTTTAACTGCGCAAACTCATATTTGCTATGCTTGTGGATTTTAAGTCCGCATAAAACGAGTATTTGAAAAAGTCCAAACATATGCAGCATATGGAAAATGCTCTTAAAGTACCACATAAAGCTATTTTTGCGTTCTTAATATGTGTTTAAATGCAAGTTCAAGGCATACTTTGTTAAACTGCAAAAAGAATGAAGAAAAAAAGGAAGAAATTAAATGCATATATGAATGAAAGTTTTTTTTTTTTTTGGATTGCACTCACGAATTTCATGTGGTATCCACATCGACTTTACTCTCCAATTTCATTAAAAACGTATTATTTTGCTAAAATGAAAATGTTATTCATCTTCAAACGCACATGCATGCTATGCTTCCTAGATTTTCTGCTGAGACTACCACCTAACACACAATTTCGATTGAGTCATAAATAAAATAAAATAAAAAGACACAATCAATACAGGACCAAATGGAACAACATTTCAGTTTAGAGGCAGAGTTATGATAACTATACTATATGTATGTGTTATACTACAATATATATTGTATATTGTGTATATGTGTGTATGTGAATAGGTTTGATATTTTATGCTGTAATTGCTTCTATTGCAAGATTATGGTCGTCCGCATTTTATATAAAATATCTGTTGCTTTACGCATTTCTTGTGAATTGTTTTGCACATCAAATTTCTTTTTCGTAATACACAAACACACGCTTGTGTATTAATAAATCGTCGACCGAAATGATCTCGAACAACCCGCGATATTTCTTCCCAAGCTATCGTTAAATATGACATCAGAAAGAACCTCTGTTCGGTCGTAATGGATCCAAATCGATTTTGTGCACTGCATTCGGTTTTTTTCAGATAAATGGTTGTGGCAGCACAAACACCTTTCACACATTCTCTCGACTTTACTTATCGAAATGCGCTTCTTTAAGAACTTGACAACCGCTTTAACGCGCTTTTAATACTTCGATGTCATTTTTATGCGACCACCAAAAAAATGGGGATAAATTAGTTTTGCCAAAAGCTCTGCAACACCCCAATGATCGCCTTAGAGACCTTATCAAGCGCTTATATTCTTTCATTCATTCTTTACCTATTGCTTATGTTTATAAGAAAAATTCCTTACCGGGTACCGGGTGAAATTCGAAATAATACGAAAACTTGATCGATTGTTGAAATCATCATCATTTTGTGTGAATTTCCACATTTCCAGTAGCACTTGCCCTCTGCGGCGATATATATTTTCATTTATATTCAGTTTTATTTGTCTTAGTATGACGGGTAGGCCACCGTTTATCCTGGCGGTTGAGCATAAGGTCTCCTTCTTTTATTGTACATCTACACTATCATAAAATAGTCAGCATAAATATTTATAGAGTTATACTATTTTGCAAATTACCGCCCTTTCGTGAATATAATTTGAAGTTAGAGATATAACTCGTCTTAGATTCGCATACCGTTCTATTTAAAATTCCATATTTAATTAGTTTCATGTCGACCGACGGCATAGAATCATTCCCTCATCTAACGACAAGATTTGAATGCAAGTGTATGCATACAGGCATTGTGAGTATTGGAACGAAAAGCACAAATGTGTGCACGCGGGAGTTTCGCGAGGTTTAACGTAATGCACAAATATGTGCACAGGGTAGGTAATGTGTTAATCGCTTTGAGCATATCCGTCTGTCCATCTGTCCGTTTGTTTTGTGCTTTGTGCAATATCCGTGGTAAGCATTCTCCTGCTTGGAAAAGTTGGCAAAAACATTGAAAATTCTTGCACGCAATTTGGTATTGAAAATAGACCGAATTGGTCAAAGAGCATATTCATCGTAAAACTAACGTAAAGTAAGTGAGTGCCTCTGTTTTCAAAAGCCAAACAGCAATTCAATTTTGAACTCATTACTTAACAGCTACAGCAGATAGACCTGGAGAAATAATCCTCTAGTGATCTTTCAGTGCAAAATGAAACATTTTTTTTTTAAGTTTTTGTGGTTCTATACAACTCACAGGAGGACTTAAGTCAGACTCATCTTTTATCATGTCGATTGATTTAGCCTCACTTCCTCTATCGATGTAACCTTGTCTGTCTATCTGTCCCTTTTTGTATTTATGTATTCAACTTACAGATTCCAAAGATGAACGCCATTGAAAATGGCTCAGATAGAACCATTTTCCCGATCACTTCCCCCCTCTCACGCATTATTCTAAGAAGTCATTGTACGAATAATTGTATTAAGCAAAGCGATGTAAGCTATTTAATGGTGTTCTCTGGCCCACTAAGTGTTTTCAATTGTTTTTTTCAACATCAAGTTGGTTGAGAAATTCAACATGTAGTCCTGCATCGGGCATAAAAGCCGATTAAATTCATGATATAAGGTTAGTACGATTCTGCGACGCTAACTCTTATAAGGCACAAATAAATTCAGATAAAAATTAGTAGGCCTTGTAATGTCACTTAAAGGGTACAAAATTTATTCGAGTGTAAGTCTTGAAACTTTCACCTCCTAGCGGTTTCTCTATTCGCATCCTAGACACACTTTGGTGTTTGTTTGGTAACTCTGCTGTTTAGAACACATTGTAGCTCTAAACGTCAAACGAAATAATGTAAGTACCATGTCTTAAAGCATTGGCGACGGATACGGAAAGTTCGTATAAAAATGAAAAATCGGTTCACAGAGCAAGCAGTCATAGCTTTTATATTTCGTTTTCCATTATACGCATTAAAAAATCAAGTCTCGTATTGTTGAACATCGTTGGTGGGGTGGGTTCTAAGCCTGGTCGCTTTGTAATTTTTTTTATGCAAACTTTCAGAAGCACTTAAGAAAGACACGCCTTTTATTATACTGGCAGATTCAGAAAATTGTCCGGAGCTTGTCTGTCCCTGTGATGTCTACCCATGTTTTTTGTGTTCACCGTGCAGATCGCAACTTTTGGAATATTTTAATGAAATTCGGTACATTAACCAACGACGATCTGCTCTTTCAACCACTTCTCGTATAAGCTGTTGTTTTGAAAAGTCGTTACATGGAAAAAAATACAGAGAGCAGTATTATCAATATATGGCTTTTAAGAGTAAACTGTGGTCGCTTCCAACAAATCACTTCACACAGGTTTAGCTATTTTTTTAGACTTCATTTTACATCTTCTTCTTATCGTTAACTTTAAGCACATCAAGAGAAATTCCTATCGGTTCAATTGGCTTTCGCATAGTGTGGTGGTCAAGATACCCAGTCCGATACGACTCCACGACAACCTAAAATCCACGCACACCACAATTTTATTTCTACTTAGTAAGAAGATCATTCATAGATGCGAGGAGCAAGCATAACACTTCGCAGTGCATAGCATCTAGCCCGGACGTCCTGTTCTTGCTTTAAGGCTTTAACAATTTTCTCCATGAACTCCAGAGCTTTTCGTTTTTGGTTTTAAGTTTGGCTCTAAACGGTTCAAATGCTTTTCCCCGCCATCGTATATTGTCTTAACGCATGCATAGTTACTTCTCTTTTATAGTCGCTTTTAGTGCTTTGCGTGCATATTTGGAAATTTGCTGGCATGTATGACGTTGCGGCGAATGCGTATGCCTTTGTTGTCTCTATGTTGTTTGTGAACACCTTTTTCTTAAATCTGCAATTTCTACATTTCATCAGTACATTGATTTACAGTTCGGGCAGTTAGATCTTTAAATCATTGAAGCGTCACACGTTATGGTTACGTGTGCAGCCAACTTTTTTTGCTTGTTTATCAACATCATCTGGCAGCCTTGCGTCTTATGTTCTCCTTGCCTTCAATAAATCAATGCACAAAGTTTCTCTTCTCCATCTAACGGCAAACACTTTTGAATATATTATCCACTGCTGATGTGCTGCTATGCCGTCTATTAGCGTCGTCAACGCAACAAACGCTATAGCGTCTCAGAGAACTAAATATCATGTAAAAGTAATATCGTGTTTATCGGTCCGGTTATATATCATCATCGGCCATCACTTTATAAAATCACTCGGTTTCAGTTTCATTTCCCGATTGGTAGGCATATCTGCTCACGCAATGCTTTAGCTCATGGATTAAAATTTCTGGCTTGAAAACTCTCTCACATTAATCACTGAAACTCATCTGTTCTCACACCGAAAGGATCTGAAGAAGTATGAACAAAAAACGGCCACCATCTGGTTATCTATTCTCATACAACAATTTAAGATAGTACGGACATTATTTTATTCCAACGAAGAAGCTATAAAAGTTGGGGATTTTTTGAGGATTTGGGGATCGAGTGGGGATAAGATCGAGTCGCTTATATCCATATCGTTTTTTTACTCTTCTTTTAGTCATAAAGCTATCGAAGATCATGGACAGAATATATTTTTTCGCGGTGCCGAAAATTTCATTTCAAACATTGAAAGAAAAAAAAAGAGCCACGCCTTGTAAGACATCAATTTTAAGCTCATTTATTTCATTTCCATTGCAAACTAGGGCTTTCGAAGTTGCCAAGACGGACTAGATTAGCTGGAGATGTTACACCGTCACCTGTATTGCAAACTACTAATATTTCTCTGAACAGCAGCTCCTTTTTTTTTTGTTTTGTTTGGATAGCTTTGTCGTCCGTGTCAACTTTCATGTAAATACCTTAAGTAGTTGATGAGATACGCTTTCATCCAAAAAGTTGTATGTTTCGTTCTTTAAAATGAGAAATTGGAAAAAATATCCGACGAGTAGGTAAGAACCATGACGACCAAGTCCGCGGAAGTTCGCGGATTCAAGTCTCAAGTGAGTTAGAGTTTCTTTTGGTTATAGTTATAGTGAGTGCTCAGTCGGTAAAATCACGGTAAAAGTCGGTGCAATCATCATCTCCCTATCGCTATCTCTTTCTTCTGCTTCTTTGCGGCCTCCGTCGTGTTGCACGAATAGAGGCTATGCCCTGAGTGATTAGTCAAAGTAAAAAAAAGAAAAGAAAAAAAAAAAAATTAAAAAAATCGGGTGAAGCGGTTACATTAAAGTGGACTTGCGATTTCCGAGAAGTGGGGAAAAGCTTTTCGCTATAAAGCATTCTCGAAAGCGAGTGTTCTTCTTGTTCTCTTCTTTTTTTTTTTTTCTTTGAAGAAAAAACAGAGAATGCATTGGAGAAAATAATGATTCAAGCCATCCCTTGGCGTTTACCAACAACACGAATACCACCTGAACGTATTTAAAGTTTTCAAGTTCAAATAGCGAATTTGACATCAGGTTAATATTATTTAATGCTCTCTCACTCTCTCAAATATGTCTTACGCTAAGGCATCTTTTCACTCTGCAATTTAGTTCTTCGGGACTTTTTGATCAGAAATTCTGCATAAATTATTCCGGAACAACTCTCTTTAACTGAGTTGGTTCCATTTGTCTTCTGGCTCCATTCGAATCGCGGACGTTTCGATTGTGTTAATCATTCAAGATATTATGATGAAATTTGTAACCGAAGGCAAGTAGTTTGCTGGTTATTTATAAAAATTTCAATCGCATATAAAATCGTATACGAATCTTACTTAAGATCTGGCTTAAGTTAAAATATAAGTAAATTTTATTATAAAAAAAACTATACCTATTATCAATCAAAATATATATTATATATATGTATATGAGTTAATCCATTTAAGAGAAATGAATAAATTCTTAACTGTTTTGATCCGAAAGTCTTTTAACATTACAATAAAATATTTCAAGGCGAGCGCATCTTAACGTAAATGCTCGAGAACATGTTTAGCATAGGAACGAAACAATTATAATATTTAAGAAAAAATCCATGCGTTTACTTCATATATATATATATATATATATATGCTATCAGCATTCATATCTATATAAAGGCTAAGCATACACATGCAGATCCAATTTCACGTGCTAAATGAAGTGAAAATTCCCTCACGCATTAGCGCAATACATTTTATAGCGTTTCAGCATAGACTGCAACACGTAAATGTGGTTTTTATTTTTTGCTCTTGTTTTTGTTTTCTTTCGAAAAATAGCGAATTCCTGGCGAGTTTCCTGCTATAACAATAAAGTATCGCATTCGGCTTAAGTCGAATTATGTATGCTTTCTAAAAGTAAAAATTCTATACGCATGGTATTTAAAACATTTTGATAAATATGCGGACTTTTAGTGAAAGACATTATGAAATATATATACATATATATATATATATACACATAAATATATATATGTATGTTTATATGTATATGTATACATATATATATATATATATATATATATATATATATATATATGTAAATACGCACACGCGCGCAACACCTTTTCAATATACATCTATGTACCTATATATTATACATATATGTATATGTATATGTATGTATGTATGACACGTCTATATATACAGGTCTATAGAATGTCATCAAAAGTCATATATAGATAGATATATGCATGTACATATGTACTTTATGTGTATAGTACAAGTCTTCGCTAAAGGACATATGAATATATACACATATCTGTATATGTATACACTTTTGGTGTATACGTGTGCATAAACAGATGTATATATGCAGATCTGTAGAACGTCACCAAAAGTCATATACATATATATATATACATATATATATATAAATATACATACGTACATA
>KK502401.1:5587788-5604474 GCA_000688735.1 Glossina austeni
ATCTGCTACATGTATACGTACGTACACACATGCAAGCACGCACGTACTTATCCATATATGGGTCCATGGAACCTCAATATAAATCATAGGCATGGATATAGATATTTATATATATATATACATGTATATATTTATAAGATATACTTATAATAAAAATATGATTTTTTCCATGTGGCCAAGAACAGCCACTCAGCTCAAATAAGTGAAGATCCTTTAGAAGAATGAAGTTGTAAGAAAAATGTGAAAAGCCGGAAGACACATCCCAATAGAGAAGAGAGAAGAGAGAGGTGATGACAGGCTTGCATTTATTATCTACGAGATTGGATTTATACCAGTGAGCATTTTATCGATTCGCATTTTACTTTCACTTGTTTCGCCATTTCAACTGAATCCTAACGAAATATTATGTTGTGACACTCAATTGCGTACTCAATCACTGAAAGGAATATCGCTTACCGGACGCGTTATTTAATTGAGCAAATTGTCTCGGATTAGAAAAATCCATAGTCCATTTTGATGAGCATCCATTATCTGAAAGGATATGCAAAAGGACAAGACTTTTGATGGTTCAAATATGGACTATAGGGACTGAGGATCGATACCGGTCAAGGCGATTAGATCAAGGTCACCTCTTGAGAGTTCTTGAGCATTTCGACTTTCGAAAATTTTGAATGTTGTCGAATCAATGGTTCTCACACGTCTAACGAATGGGATGATGGGAATGCCAAGATTTGCAAAAGCGATTTTGATATACGCAACGCCCTAAGAGGATAAAAAAAAAAAAAATTTTTTTATATCGCATTGATGATGACTCACACCGGTAATCTCAAGTTTAAAGAAAACAAAAAGCATTAATCTAAGCCAGAGAAAAGATTATAATATAAGCCGAGATTAACATCCAAAACTTTACATTTGATGGAATCGTTTGCTGTGAATGTTCCATAAACCGATCAATTTAAGCAACAATCAATGGCAAAATGTTCAAAGAGTAGTTGTTGTAATGAGATGGAAAAGTTTTGGGTGTTGGTAAGTCGAACGACTTTAGATCATAACACATAACATTATCCAACTCTAGACAAGTCATTTTTTTTATTGTCGGACCATCCGTCCATTGAATGATGACATAACAAGACAATAATCGACTAATCCATCTATCTAATCGTCGATCTATTGATATTGAAGGATCTGCGTTGCTTATGAATTCTTTGGAATTGTTTAACGGCCGTTTTACGAATGCCACGTCACTGCGAGGCGAAAGAAAGCGATTACTGTAAATAAGATTTTTTCAACCGATTGTGCAACCGATTCAAGAATGTTTGAGATTTTTGTGTTTTTTTTTTTTTTTTTATTTTCAAATTTCTTCTCATTTGAACATTGCAACAGAACTTTGAAAAGGCAAGACAGACGGACAAGTCGACGTAACTAATTCAAATAACAATCTCAAACGCTTTATGAAAATTTGTGTTACCAATCAAATAACGAAATAAATTTATCTTTTCGTAGTTGGGTGGTGCACGGATACACAAACAGTAAACAGTAAATTAAATTTAGCTAACATATTAAATACATTGGACCCAAGTGGAGGTTATCTAATATTTGTGGCGTAACTTGAATATGTGTTTTTTGTTTTTGTTGTTAAATTTTTTTTGTTGTTTTTACTTTACTTGCTTTTATAGGATAGTTGACGTTATTGCTTTGTTTCTTTTAAAAAGAAAGAAAAATTAAAATGCCGTCATGCAATATGAAGATTGAAAGCAGAATTTTTTTCAACAACACGAAGCAAACTAAGAGCTATTAAGTGCATTTTCTTATCGTATTCTATGTGATGACTAAGTCCAGACAAGTGAGAGATAGTGAGATTTTTCGCTGCTCCTTTTCACGTCATGTATTTTTCTCTAGCTCTCAAGTGCTGTTTGCGAATATGCAAAAATTTCGTTTTCTTACAAAAGCAAGCATTAGCTCAAACATCAAGTGAAGATTGGAAAATTTTGTAAGAAATATGCAAATATTATAACACTACACACACACGCACACACACATAAATATTGCTGACGCAACAAATTCATCAATTGCTTAATTGTTCTTAGGAAACCTTAGGACACCTTTGTAGCATATTTTGAGCAAAGATTTGCAGAGAACATGCATAGCTAGCGAAAAGGTCTCCCCAACGGGGACGAAAAAAATTGCAAATGATGAAGTTGACGTTTGACTCACTGACTCCTTTAATAAGCTAAATCGCGTTCCATGAGCAACCGGATTATTACATAAAATAAAAATGTGCCAAAAGCAAGCAAAGTAACTGATAATCGCATTCGAGTGTACCTCAAACGGATGCATTACAATTCCAGGATACTTTGCCAAGGAGGATCATGATGTCAATTGATTAGTTAGGAAACGTCGCATATCGGGCATTTTTCCAACTAAAACCACAAGCAAGCTCCGAAGTGAAGGAAACACCTTTCGTTCTATACTTTAAATGCGTTTTATTTAACGATTAAACCATAGATCGATTCATACTTCTAGTGAAACTATTGGGCTTCCGGCTTTCCTGGCCGAAGTAGCGAACTTCCTATTCCTGTGTATTCCTGTGTACGCTTGAAAGTCAAGCGCATTAGTTGTTGATAATAAATGATAATGCGATTAATCGTCCGATCAGATTCGAGCAGTTCATGATACACAATTCCCTTCCAACACCTTCTCTTCCGTAACCTAAAGCGGAAGCTTATTACTGTTTGTTCATCCATATGAGATCACGATCTTGTTCGCACGTCATTATCGTAAGCGATCCATTTTTCATTATTTTCTCGAAAATGTATCGAGACTTTATTTATGTATTATTTTTTATTATTATTATTATTATTATTATGTTCATGTATGCGAAGGATGAGAGTAAATGGATAGTGGCTCGCGAGAATGGCTCTAAAATGTTGCCAGTGTGTTGTTGTAAGTGTTTTCGGGAACGCCTCGCCAAATATTTATTATTCTGTTATCGTCCCTTCTATCCAAGAGGATAGAGCTTTAAAAGCACTTTGTTGTTTCTACGCTATCACGCTGTGGCTTTACTCCTTCGAATGTGAATGCGTGTTGTTTGTGAATGATTACTTGTCTTGATTGGTGTTTTTGTTTCGAAATGTTCTCCAATTAAGTGCAGCGAACACACAGTTCGCGAAGAAGAGGAATAAAATATGTTTTTTTTTTTTGTTCTTTGAAAAGAAATCAACAATGCTAATCAAACACAGCAGACAGACAGACAGACAAACAGACAAATAGACAGATAACCAGTGCATTAATGTACTTCTCAATAAGCGTTTCTTTTAATTTTAATAAAAATCAAGCAATCAAATAAATAATGATTGAGAAAAGCATTCTTTGCGCCAAAAGTAATAGCATATGAACGATTTTTCAGACATTCCGTTGCTATCAATTTTTTTCTGATAATAAAATATCATAAAACATGATATAGGTGGAGACTTACAACGTAAGCAAACTCTCTTTATGCCTTCCACACAAGAGAACTGAATTATTGGCAACGAAAGCTTTCGACTGTGAGTGAGTTCGTATTCAAATATATATATGATATGTAAATAATGTGTTTTTTATTTTTGTGTGTTTTAACTGAAATATTCAACAGTACGGCGCTTTTTATAAGCATTCCATAAATGCTAATAAAGAAATGTGCGAACGAATTAAATTGATTTGATGGCTTAAAAAACGTTGTACTTCACCAACAGGCAACTTTGTTATGATAACTTTAGTTGTATTTTTATTTTTTTTTTTTTTTTTCTGTAGACAAGAAAAAGAAAGGGAAAAATTCTTTTAGTGAATTTTGTATAAAAAATATCACCTCGAGTGTGTACAAAAAAAAAGTTTTGCCTTTAATTAATGAAAACTTTTTCATTGAACTTTAAAATGATTTTAATAAGTATTTGAGCATAATTTTAAGCTTATTTATTATTTATTTATTTATTTATTTATTTATTAAAATTATTTATTCAAATATGGGGAGTTAGGCATTTTGTTGGTTTGGTTCCGAAACTGAATCACTTTTCTTCTTGTTTTTTATCAATATATTCTTTGAACATTATTCGAATGTCCTGCCCAGGACATGTTACAGAACTGAATGCTGATGCTTGTGATCAATTTTGTTAACTTACATATGCACATAGCGGGCAATGGCTCGATTATAATTTGATGAATTTTCGTTCGCTTTCGAAGCTTCAAGAGTTTGAGGATGGTTCGCATAAACTCGATCCGTTGCCTAATACCGTGAAATTACACGTCCGCGAAATTTTTTACGTAACAATTGTCACTTGTGTCACCGCTCCATTGAAACCACATATCTTCAGTGTCCATATTTTAACTTCAAGCCAAAAAAATTTGATAGTCATATAGTTGTAGCCTTCCATCGCTTCCCGACCGAATTCCACATCATACAGCGACTTTTTGCGAATGCAAGTGTTTTCCGACAATTCCTTATAGTGCTTGACTGCCTCAGATGCCATAGATCCACCGAAAGCGGAAAATGAGTCTCATCGCTGAACACAAATCTACGAAACGTACCTGCTACACTATTAGCATTTTTGTTGCTAGGTCTTGCCATTTTAACATGTCCAGCGGTGAAAAGGCAAATATTGCACTAAGCATATGACGCCCTGGATGAAAGTTCCGTTTTACTCATGTCACTGAATCAAAGTTGTCGAATATGGACCACGAAACTGATAATCCTGGATTTTTTTAATCCAACTACAAGACAAGTCCCGCGGAATTCAGCAACACTTAGGACTTAGGCTTAGGCTTAAGGTGTAAACTTCATACCATTATTGTTGAAGAGATATATTCGATAAATGTCCGGCATTAAATACATGCGCAACCGATGTTTAAAAGATTCCGTTTAGTTAGGTGTTCTTGTCTTTTGTAGAATCCTTAACGTACTCGTTGGCGTAAAATGCATATTTTCTGGTTCAAACCGTCGAAATCATTAAAATAAATTATGAATATGTGGATATGGGCATAGCGCTGTATCGAGAACTTAATGCGGGTTGCATCAAGACCGTATTGTAAGATACGTTGAAATAACGAAACGATGTGTAACGCGTTGTAACGAAACCACTGTCTTAAGGATTGAAATTTTTGTGAAGAAAATTTTATTATGAAATTTCTTTTCAAATGCAAGCAACAGTGCATGTTTTTCTTGTTTTGTGGAAAAAAAATGCATTTGCAGGTACGGAAATGATAAAATTGTTTTAAAGTGAAAATGTAATACTTGGGTGGTGCGAGGTTTCTTGCAAAAAAATGTCGTCTTGAAAACAATGAAAGGAACGTCTTCAGCAGATGCATTCCTGGCAGCATCTTCCGATTGCAGCATATTCTCCCAACTTGTCTCTGGTTCTGGTTCATGTCGATGCAATCATATTTAGCTTGAGAATTCTATCGTGCGCTCACGATCCGCAAGATACCCGGAAAGAGACAAAAAAAAAGATTGTGTTGGTGAATATATAAAGTGTGAAGCTTTGTAGCACATGCATAAAGTTGAATTTTCTAAAAATTCTCTGCGTTTTTACAAACCTTGGAGTATATATTTATATATATATATATATATATATATTTATATATATATTTATATATATATATATATATATATATATATATATATATATATATATATATATATATATATATATTTATATATATATATATATTTATATATATATTTATATATATTTATATATATATACATATATATTTATATATAACCAGTACGGCTTCAGGAGGAAGCGGTTGACAATAGATGCCATAAAACACCTGGTGAGGCTGGCATCCGACGCCATAGCCGGGGACAGATGGAAAGGTGACACCAAGAAATACTGTGCCCTGATTACGCTGGACGTTAAAAACGCCTTTAACTCAGCGGGCTGGGGAGCTATTCGTAAGGCCCTAATAAGAGCGCAGGTTCCCAGGTATATATTAAATACCATAACGAGCATAAATACCACCAGAGCACATAACGTTCTACGGCTGCAGGTTTGAGAACGGGCGGCCACAAGTGCCACCTTACGAGTTAACGAGCCTAATGATCGGTAGTGCAGCAGCTTGGAATACCGTAGACGCGTTCGCTAGCAATACCCTCGTGGAGCTACGACGGGTGGAGAGGCAACGGGTGGAGAGGCAACGGGTGGAGAGCAGAGGAGGGGAAGCCAATAGTGTATTCCGCCAAGGTCCCACCATCGGAAGCGCGCTAACGACAACCATCCTCCGCGAATTAATACCTAACGGTGGTCCCGCGGGGGGTATGTGGTAGAAGAAGTGTGTGCGGGCGGGTAGTTTTTGGTCGTATTTGCTGCTACTAAGAACCAGCAGTATCTTTTGAAAATTTTCTACCTCCTGCTCACTGAGCTAAAAAAAAAAAAAAAAAAAACACACACACACACGCATACACACACTTTTCATTATGCGAATAAATAACGCTGGCAAAAAATGAAATCCAAGCACTTTTAAAAAGTATTTACAAATATCCAATCGATTTACCTAATTGCACGTTTCTACATTACCGCTACGCCTCTCTCCGATAGATAAATCATATGTAAAATAATTTTTTTAATGACATGAGAATTGAGTAGTAAACGATTACCTGTATATATAGTTATGCTAAATGCAATTTCATTATTTAGTAAACTATTGAAAAATATTTAAATTAATGCGCTATATAATCAATTAAAGAGTTTCATCATTTTTACTAATCTGATTATTTTAAACTTGATGAAAAATACATTAAATTTATATGGAAATTTTATGGATGAAAAGCCGTAGTAGTGGTGATATGATATCTAGAAAAAAAAACAAAAAAAAATGTGAAATGGAAAAATTTTTTTAATAACAATTCCAGAGCTATTTAATAGTTATTTGCAACAAATGTAGCAATGATCAGCACAGTAAATATTATTAAATATACATAATAAGATTTCATTTATGCTCGATAATTGCATGTAAAAAAACTCAATCGGTTAGGTACGAATCTTTGATGCCCATCCAGTTGTCGCACATTTCATTAGTCGCTTCTGTTCATCTCTAAGATAGAGTTTCGCCAAGCATTTGAGCACAACGACTTACGTGCTTAGCGTAGTACTTTATTAAGAAAAATGTTGGAAATTTCACGCAATTTCAGAATTCATTACCCCACCTTGGACAGCAGCTAAGCAAGAAGCCACAATTTCGTATCAGTCATGGTTCGCAGTAGACGCGAATCTCATCGACGCTCTCTTTTTTCTTTTACTCATCCGATAGCTAAGTTTGGCACTGACTTTCCTGACACCGACTTTTCTGCAGTCAAGACATATATTAGTGATGTGTGTAGTCGCTGTCCCTTTGACTCGTTTCGCTTGCCATAGAGTAAACGAAGCTATATTTTGAATTGTTCCACCCGACAGTCACTGATAGCTTTCACTAATTTCGCATTAATCGAATCTTCAGGATCTTCCCCGTGTTTACCAAATAGAACTGCGATCTGATCGTTCATTGCCGTATGTAGGATTCAGTTTGCGTGTCCTTTCCATCTGCTTTAACATCCAGTTCTTTTTTCTTTTATTGTTTTTGGTATTCTTTATACTGGCGTTGACTTACAAGCTCCACACACAGAACGCAAACGAGTTGTTCCCGAAAAAACGTTATTTAGTTCAATTTTTTTTTTTTTATTCTTTCCTCTCGAAATGATGTACACGTCCTTGTCATTCAAACGATATCAAAATCGTTTTTTCTCTAGCAATCAAACACAAGTAGTTTCCCATCTCAAATAGCATTTATTTGAAGTCTTCTCTGTTCAGCCATTGATATTAACACTTGTGGAATTTATTGACTTCACTTTTCAGTCTACACTGTTCACTATTTCATTCACCTTGTTTTATACGCTAGCGAAAAGTGATGGTAGTTCAGTTTCAGAAAAATCGCATTGCTTAGCATTCCCTGAGGCATCCACATGTAGAAGATATTGTTATGTTAAAATCCTTTACGTAACTTCGCGTTTCCATTCAATTCCTTTCGAGATTAAGTTCGCACCACTGAACTTTAGATTAACGTAGGTTTCATTCACAACTCTTCATAGATCTATTCACAAAGAGATTATTGACAGAAACGTATATTTCCGGCTTCATAAGCTTCTTCTGATCTCTGTCCTTTCGAATGTTATGATTCAACTCTCCTCACTTGACTGACTTTTCACTCCGCAAATACTCTGTTTATATGTCCTTTTACCAGGAACTTACCCACACATCATGTCATTGTGACACTGGACAATAGTTGATTTGTTCGCTAATCGCCAGCTGCCTGAGCCTACATTACTTTATGATGTCGGCAGCATCAGGCATCAGGAATCTTTATTTATCTTTCCGATTTTAACGACTTTGTTTCCTAGAAAATCGGATAGCTTTTATACAGAGACCGATCTTAAGAACTCATCTGGGAAAATTCTGTTTTACTTACGTACGTGTCCCAGGGAAAGGGTAGCGATTAATCTCATATCCCACAATACAATGGTGTTGTACGCAGGGAGGGTAAAGTATAGACTCAATCAGAGACCAAGCAGAGATGCTTTTCATAAAATGGCCGTAACGGAATCAATGTTCACTAATATGCTTTTTTCATTCCACTATATGCGAAGAAACGAAGCTAAACTAAACAGAGGATTCAAAGCTTTCTAAGAAGAAACTTGAACGATCTACAAGTGAAGATTTTAGAGAGCATCGTTAAGAGAGTATGCCAACTGTTTCCATGTACTGATTATAATATCGGTGATACAATTTGGTTCTGTCCTGAACTTATGAGAAAATCATAAGAGCACTGCTCAACTGGGGCAACAAAGCCTTTCTTCCCTCATGACATCTCTTGCTAGGAGAAACTTTACAGAACATCATAAGCAGATACGAAGAGTAGCAAGCAAGAAACTTATAGTCGACCGTTATCCTAAAAATATCTGGTAAACAAAGAAAAAACGAAAAAAAATTTCAATACTCAAACACTTCAATACTCTATACACATTGCGTGGCCGTAACTGACTTTATTTATTTTTTTACCCATCACCGAGGGACGAGGGGTACATTCATTTTATCAAAGTGCATTCAACACCCCAGAGACGAGCTTTGGAGATCCCGCAAAGATTATGTATTCTGGATAGGAATCATATTCTGAATCGATTTAAGCATGTCCGTCTGTCCGTCTGCGTAATATTTGTTGTAAACATTCTCCCGGTTTCAAGTTAAGGCAAAGTCCCATGGAAGTTGCTTCACGTAAATTGCTACTGAGAATAGACCAAATCGGTCAAAAGACAGACCTGCAGTATAGTGTGTGATGCCGGAGGCATGTGTTGCGAGGATAAAAGCTTTAGAGACCCCGCTAATGTATATATTTGACCAGCATCAAATTCTAAATCCATCAAGTTATGTTGCTTTGTTCGTTTGTCCGTCCATCCATTTGTGCAATATTTGCGGTAATTATTCACCCGTTCGCAAAAGTGAAGGTGAAGGTGTAACTTCAACTTTGGACAAACATTGAAAGTTCTTGCACGCAAGTTGGTATTGAAAATTGAACAAATCGGTAAAAAGGCACGCCTACCGTACCACATAAACGGGGAACACCTCAGTCTTTCAAAAGGAACGAAAAATCGTTTTTTTCCCTCATTACTTATAAATTTCAGCAGCTAAATTTGCAGAAATTTGAGCGTATATTCCATTGGCGAGGCGGGCACGCCCATCCAATATTATAGTTCATCAAAATTTAGTTTTGGTTTTTTTCGAATATCTAACGCGTATAAACTTTTGGCCAGTTTCAAATTCGAAATACATCTAACCATGTCCGTCTGTCCATCTGCCCAATTGTGTAGTATCATTGCCCCGTTTGCAAAAATGAATTTCTCACCTACACATTTATAATCTCACATAAGCAATGACCCAGACAACGCCGGAGCGCCTATACACAACAAAAACTGTGAACACCTTTGCTTTACGTGTTTCTTCTTGTCACTGTAGAGAGTGAAAATGTAGTTATTTTCCTATTTTTTAGTCTTTTCCCAGTATAACAGCGGTAGCTATAAAAGATTCGGCTGCGAGCGAATATAATTTTCTTACTTCTCGTAGAAGGAAAGCGGAAATTTATATAGGGTGTGTGTTGTAGTTTATGGGGAAAAAACCACCTTCTGTCCATATCTGCTCTCCAAGTCCTTTCAATTAATGCCAAGAAAGAAATAATCCATTGCACCGTAATGTCTACGAGATTTAATTTAAAGTTAGCACACAATAAGCTAAGCTTGTCGCGCTCTACTCTCCGAGCCCTTCTATTTGATATCCCCTTGATTGCACTGCTAAGAAACGGGAATCCTTCACGTTGCGGAAACCATTACATTTATGTTAGATTTAATACATTTTTAGGCAGACATTATAATAACTCCCGTGTCTGACCTGTAAGGCATGTACAGCATAATTTTCAACATTCTTTCTTGTTTAGCTTACTTATTTTACGTAGGCGTGACCGAGATCTTGATCATGAATTCACCTCAGAGTTTTATAAGATTATTTGATCATCCATCTTACGTTATAAAAAAAAATTAATAGATTTATGCGTTGCATGCTTCGTTTATTCGTATCGTTGCAAAACTAAACAATCCCGCAATTTCGACTACAAAAAGTTTATTAACTAGACGGCTAGACATTACATGGAATTCGCAGTGACGCAGTTTAACGTTCACTCTCTTCACAAGCCTGCGTAGAGCATTGGTAAGGTGTGCACACCTGGGATGCCGCTCATCGATAACATGTGAATTGGTTGGTCCTTCACAGCGGAAATATATTTTGTAAACACCGCTCTGCGATATAATTAAGCTGAAGATTATTTTCACTTTAAAATGTTTGAATGATTTCATCAAAAGCCTCTCATCAAGCAGACCTAGATGTTGCATAGATTCGAAGATACTCTGATTATTGAATAGCTGAAGAGATTGTTAGGCTTCAGGTCTCGGAATCAGTTTACGTACGAATTTTTGCTTCAATCGAAAGACAACACGACCGGTATAGCAACAGATTTTATCGAAATGTATTTTTCGCGGAGTAAATCTGAATTAATAAAACATGTTGCACACACACATTGCACACGTATGCGTTTTAAAGCAATATTGAAGCAATACTGAGGCAATACGGAATCAAAACAGCAAAAAAAAAAAAAAAAAAATTGCTCTGCAAATACTCTGATACTTGCTTTTATTCATTACAAACGTTTAACAAATCGAAAATATCGATGCTGATGATGAATATGAAAAAATTGAAAATATACGGAAACGTCTTTCAAGCATGGAACATAATTTATTTTCTCCTTTTTATAAGTTATTGATAATCAAAAAAAAAAACTAAATTCATCGAAGAGCATAAGATCTCCTATAGATATAGGACTGCTAAGCTTTCCGGATGAATTTTTGACTTGATTGGATGAGGAAAGAATGTTTCAATGAATTGCTGGTTAAAGAATAAGTAAATACATTGTATATATATATGTAAGCTTTAAGTCGACTAAATAATCGCTATAATTATTTGCAAACAAAAACACTTTTGTAACAACCACGCACTTGTTCCCCATACACTTGTGTGTATGAGGGCACTCAAATACTTTGCAATTTATGCAAAATGCCAACCAAACCAAATTACCGACGAACGTAGAAATTGCTCAGTTCTCTATAACAATGAAATTACCAGAAATTACCATTTCGTACAGACCGACACTAATATACAGACAAATTTCCATTCAAACCATGTTTCTGCAGCAGCAATAAACATCTAAGAATGTTAGGAAATCTGTTTATGTATGCAATAATGTCTGTATATAACTCTACTTTCCTCTCCTCTCCTCACCTCACCCCATCTCTTTTCTATTTCTCTCTCCCTTTCTCTCTTTTCTTCTTTATATATACATTCACACATATACATATATACATATATACAGACGTATGTATGTATATATCTTCATATATATCTTTGCATGTATGAGCATATAACATATATGCACATATGCCTTAAATATATATATATATATATATATATATATATATATATATATATATATATATATATATATATGCATATATATGAATGTAAGTTTTCATGTTTCATCATTCAATTTATTTACCTTCATTGAGTTTGTCATTATCGTGCGCACATGTAGGTGTGCAGCTGTATACTGGTTGCAACCAATTATTATTTCAATGTGGAAGGAATATATGTTTCAATTTGCATTTCCAACTATGTGTGATTTACACTTCACCGCATCAAATAGAATATATTTCACAACATAATATTCAATTCACTGAAACGTTTCATTTCATATCACATGCACACATGCAAACGTACGCACACATCTATATATACATACATACATACATACATACATATATACATGAATACATATATATATGAATACATACATACAAATATATATATATATATATATATATATGTGCATACATATACACATACATACATACATACAAATGACCATACCCCAAAATTCAAAATTCATGCATACAATTGGTTCTTTTCTCTGCTTCATGCATAAATTCTCTAAAGTAAAAAAAAAAAAAAAAAAAAAAAAAAAATGAAAAAAAAGAAGTAAAAATGAAAATAAAAATAAAAAAACTTACCTCAATTGTGTAGCCATTTTTCAATGTATTCAATAATATGTTTATTTTTCTTTGTATTTCCGTTGAAAATTTTCCGTTGTTAACGCATGCCAGCGCAAACGCCTTTTTCCTTTCATGTTCTTCACACACAAACGGCCTTGATATCCGTTTTCAGGTTGCGGTTTTTTGTCATTGTTGTGGTTCTTATTGTTGTTGCTGTTGCTGTTGCTGTTGCTGTTGCCGTTACTATTGCTGTTGCTGCTTTTTTTTACAATATTGTTAAAAACACCTAATATCGTTAATTTTCAGCGTCAACAACGAGCAAATTGCCGAAGTTCACTTTACGATACTCAAGTTGAACGCGTCACTTTAAATCAACATAAATGCTTTTCTTGAAAAGTCACCAACCATTGTCCAAATAATTGAATCTATTTTTGAAACTAATTGAACTGTGAAAAATACGAAAAAATATTCAATTTTCAACTTTCAATGGACGCTGTCAGTGCACATATACTTTAACAGGCATACTCTGAACAATATCACCGTGACATCACAAGCGAGGCAAGGCATAATTTGTTGAAGTGATTTTCATCAAATTTACTATAAAATGAGAAAAATTAAAAGAAGAAAACGCATCTTATTATTAGTAGTTGATCGCAATGTCAGAGTACGGCTGTTTATAACCTACCCATCGTTAGAGAGCGAAACTTAGATTTATTCACTTTTTTCATATACTCGGAAAGATCTCTTAAAATATGCCCCGATAAATATGCTATAATATTTAGTATAAAATACATGTTTTAATAAAATGAAATAAGTCAGAAAATTACCGTTAATTTAAAAAAAATTAAAAAAAGGAGTAAGAAAAATGCTTTTTATACCCTACAATGTGGGGAGTAAAAGTAAAAATTTGTATGGTGTATGTGACGTACTTTAAGTAAGAATAACACGCAAAAAACATGGAAAGCCAAGATGTTCAAAGTTTTTGTTGCATAGGCATGTGTGTGGGCGTTGTAGGCGTGGTCCTAGTTTTAGGTCATTTTGAAATTCTTTTGCCAATTTGTCCATGCGAACGGGAGAATGTTTACCACACATATACTATACAGTTGGGCAAACGGGTAGACGGATGGACAAACGGACAGCTGGGTAAACGCCCAGACGAACATGCTTAGATTCATTCCAATATTGACACTAGTCATGACTGTATATACTTTATAGGGCTTTGGCAGCCTGCTTGTGGGCGTTATAAAGGTTTTCTCAAAAAAAATTAATGGGCTGTGAGGCGGCGCAACCGATCTTTTCAAACAATTCTGAAGAATGAATTCCTAGTTTCAGAACTCCTATCAACTGTTCGTTAACATCTAGTTAATGCTGATTTCGTTGATTTTTAAGCGAACGATTAAATTGGTCATGATTTTAACAGAGAGGAAAGCTAGAGGGATAGACAAATAGATTCTACTGTGCATGGTAAACATGGTAACAAGATTCATCATTTAGTGTCTAAGAAGTATTGAGCGCGAAATCGATCAAAATTTATACACTCGGTTCAATAGTTGGATTAACTTTAATTTCCTGAAGCGCATGAGGCACATTTTTAGAGATTCAGGGACAGTCGATAAACTTAGCAGGAATTAATCATATATATGTATGTTGCGTTTCTTTAAGGAAACCAAAATATATCAGTTCGTTACATTTACTCAATTTATTCCTAAGCACATAGGCATGAAGAGGTTATGAGACCTCAATACGTGTTCCCAAATAATAATAAAAACCTTAGCTAAAATTCATGTGTAAGTCCATTCGTCTGATTCACATATTACTTGTATTTGTTGCATAGAAATTTAAGGAACTTAAACTGATCCGGTGATCGATTTCGTATCGATCAAAAATGTACGATTCTATTATAAGGCCTTGAATACATTTTCCTATGTTTCTCAAGTGACAGCAAAAAAGATCACAAATAACTGCATCTTCCTTTAGTTGGCTTTGCAGAAAATAAATACGTTACGTTTGCTTGTTCTTTCACCCTTGATGCAACTGACTGACGCAACAAAATCGGATGAGTATTGCATCCGCCACAACTAGCGAAGTTTGCCGATATATTCGTTTCGTCAAAGCGTTTGCACTAACTACAAGGGAGTCTCCGAGGCTCCATAAAGTACATACACATACATATATATATATGCTCTTGACTAGTATCAAATTCGCAAACCATTTAGGCGTGTCAGTTTGTTTGTTCACATTTCTGTACAATGCCAGTGGTAAGTAAAACTTATTTCGATTTCGATCAAATATTAAAATATCGATTTTAAATTCTCGCATGAAGAATGGTACTAACGCGCGGACCCGTAGGCTGGCGGAACAATGCCAGAAATCGAATAACTCGATCAAAATTTACAAGTTGGGTATTTACATACATATGCTTCAGTAATTCGTAAGAGAAGATATTCTGGGACAAATTTATTAGCGCAACAACGGTTGTCACCCTACCTTATTCTTTTCCGCACTAAGCTAGATTAACGGACAAAAGATCATATGAGCAGTAATTTCTGGTGGTGTCATTATCGCGACAAGCACTTGTAATCATGAAAATCAGTTCGTAGCAAAGACGTAACTGACTGCAAAGTATTTTTAATAAGAAACTCGAAATTTTACTGCACAAATTTATTAATTAATTAATTAGGTCTTTTAACATTTTCCAAGCGTACCAACGTCTTGTCTATTGTAAATATATCCTCATAGGGTTACCATCAATTTTAAAAGTATTATTAATCGCCATACATACACACACTTGTTGTAGCAATACACTCTCTCTCTCTATCTATCTATCTATCTCTCGATCCTCTATCTGTCTCTCTCTCTCTCTCTCTATATATATATATGTTTCCCTAGAGGAGATATTCCGAATGTCTTCAGATAAATATTAGCAGTTATAAAACAATAGTTTTATAAGGCTAAGGAGAATGTATGACTGTTGAGGTGAAATTCAAGTCGAAGTATCAGACAAATATTGAAATCAATAAATTTCCATGCAAAATGTTGCATGTAATAAGACGAATTATCGGCATAAATAATACAAAGGAGAGCAGACTCGTTATCTCTATATATATATATATATAATGGTCTTGCTTAGCTGTATACCTCTGTCTATAATTTAATATAATAATAAAATGAAAGGCCATTAAACGGTTCAAAAGCAAACTATCCTTCTTTATGCTTATGTGCTTAGATAATGTTCGCATACGTATATCCATCGGATACATAATGCAATGAAACGAAATAGGACCATACGCGTTAGTTACGATATGGTAACCTCTGCGTTAAGCATAATAGCTTTTAAAAGCTTTTAAGTCCTAGTTTTAAGTTTGTCATTAAATTAATTTGTAAGTAACGGTAGACATTTACATCGTAACGAAGAAAATTATAAATAATTTAACAAAGAATATGTAAAGGAAGGAACATAACCCGTTCGTAGGAAACGATAATAAAAGCAAGCAAAAAAAAAAGCACGAACTGAAATTAATAACATGAACATTTGAGACAAATGTCGATATTTTATGGTCTCATGTTACATCACAAAGCATTATATTATTCACTTTCAATTTGCTCATGCAAACTACACACAGCCAGTATGCAAATGCTTTATAGCCTCGATAAGAAAAAAACCAAAAAAAAAAAAATAAGAAACTTCCATTCGTCTCGATACGAATGCTGGATACCGTCCCTTTCAAACCTTTATACGGGAAGCTTGAAGTAAAAAACTTCCATTCGTCTCGATACGAATGCTAGATACCGTCCCTTTCACACCTATATACGGGAAGCTTGAGTCTTTTGTTTTTTTTTGGAATTTTCAAGATCACATATACAGCCGACGAACTATTGGTATTAATATTTTTGACCGATGTTTGCTCTCTAATAAAAAAAATAAATACGATTTCTAATAAATCTGACAATTTTTACCTCTCTCTCTCTCTCTCTCTCTCTCTCTCTCTCTCTCTCTCACACACACTCTCTCTCTCTCTCTCTCTCTCTCTCTCTCT
>KK502401.1:5613216-5626856 GCA_000688735.1 Glossina austeni
TTTTTTTTTTTTTTTTTTTTTTTTTTTTTTTTTTTTTTTTTTTTTTTTGAGGCTTAAATAATTTAGTCATTCTCTCTTGCGATATAAATTCCGTATTAGCAAGCGACAAATGCCACGCTACGGTAATTTAATAATTTCACCTAAAACTGTGTGATTTACTTTCAGTCTCTCATACAAAAATCGATGCTCGTTTATCGCATTCATCAGGAAGTCTTTTTTGATCAAAAGCACTTCAATTCGCCCCACCGTAAGGGATAAATTTTCAATCGTGTCCGTCCTTGGACGCTAAACTATGTCATTGTAATAAATTTTGACAAATTCTGGAATCATTTTTCATCAAAAACACATTATCTCGCTCTTCCTTGGTCCCTGATAGCGCCACCTATTTTAAATGAATGATGGGTGGACAGTGTTTTCTTCTATGTTTTTCACAACAGCTTTATACTCTGATTAGGTCATGTCTTGCTATCATTTCATTTGAGAGCATGGAGCAAGTCGGGCAGTTGTTTTCCGCCAGTGCATATATTTTAGGAAGGGATACTTCGGAACGGCTAATCCGAAGTCGTGCGGGACTAAAATATTGCTAAAGATCTTATAATTAGAACTTAAAGCACAACGGAAGCCATGATGCCCACTCATATAATTGTGACGCAAGAAACTCTTCCTAAACATCCGTGTTCTTGAGACAAAGATAAGCGTAATAGCGCTGCAGATACTTCAGCGGTATGCCATGGCTGCTGGCTACGACCTTTCGAAGAGTATCGTCGTGACTGCGTGTAACCCAAAAACGAGTGGGACCTGCACTTACACGTCGAATAATCTCGATAATGGATTTAACTGGTGCTCCAAAAGAAGTGGAACGAACCCCTAACTTATAGCTATTATCTCATTCACTAGGCGGACACCTGTACACGCTAAAATAATCCGTTGCCTCAGTGGACATCGTGAGTGTACACCCACAAGGCAGCTGCTCACGTTAAAGCACAGGCTCACATCGACTGTCATTCCATCTGTTCTTCCTCTTAAATGTTTGATAAAAAATGTGTTTTAGACTTTATTTGTAAATACAATATCAATAATAACTAATTAATTTTATTAATTAATTTTAATTAATTTTATTAATTAATTTTAATTAATTTTATTAATTAATTTTAATTAATTTTATTAATTAATTTTAATTAATTTTATAAAATATTATATCGCGTTGGTTTAGCCGTGCCTTGTACAGCTTTATGGCTTACCAAAAAAAATTGTTTCTCGTTGGAATGGACGATATATTGATCAACCACAGTACCTGGCTCGACGTTGTTAAAATCTTTAAAACCTTGGCTTTCACGAAGTGGGAAAAGTGATTAGACAAGTGATCTTTGGATTATAGCCCACTTGGGTGACGTATGCCTCCCAGTTCGTCTTTCTTTATTTTGGGAAACTGACCGTCTTGGAAAACGGAATATGATATCAAACACACACCGAACACGTTGAAGGGTATACTCACGATAGCTGAACGTTTGAAACGGTTTTAGAAAAAGGAGATAATAATTTAAAATATTAAATGGACTGGAATGCGTCCGTTGCTAGGATGAATCTATATATAGTAGTGAGATAATTATTTAACTATTAGCTATACCTTCTTTTCCGGATGGTGTTTCGGTCCCATTATTTCATTCGCGAGATGGTTATCTAAGTAAGCGATTCTCTAACGCCATTGCTTTCGTCTTTACAGGACTTGCACACCTTTTGAAGGGCACGCATTGAAAAGGTGACATCGAGATTAGAGCAAGATTTTAGGAGTTTTTGATGGAAATCGTTCAATGTGATTATTTCAAGCTTGTTTTGCGTGAGTCAATGCATTTTATTTATGAGAAATAATTTTTTCGATACAAAATCAGTTCTTTTCTCGCGAAATTCACCACCAACTTGATCTGAGTACTTGGAATAATAATCTCTTGTTAGCTTACTAGCGGACTGCGCTTTTATTAATTATTCGCAAACACTTTCGTATTCCTTCGGTACCGGTATTCAGAGCTCATAGATCGGGTGCATTGTATTCGGCTAATTATTGCGGCAGATTAACATCTTGGCGGCAAGTATCTCTGTCACCTATAGTTGCGAAATCTTTCTAATTTACTTGAAAGAGATTCAAACGAAAGTTTTACTCAAAATTGTTGTTAATTAGAACTTCACAAATACATTGACAATTATATTTTTCTTTTCGTTCGGTACAATTTCTTATTGAATAAAATTCACTTTGAAACAATTGACTTTCGCGCTTCCATTCCCATTATGCTTCCATTCCCAGTTGCACACACACAGTGGACAGTTGGACATTCAAAAAGCGATCATGATTTGTAAGTCTGGCCGTTTACTTACAATTCACTGCTTATGAGATGGTGAATTTTCTCAACTGCGATTTATTTTTTCAATTCGAATTTCGACTGCTTTTCAATATTTTCCTTTACATAAAAAAATTTTCCGTTCATTATACGCTACACCACGTGTAGTACGAGCATATATTAAGTTTGTAGAAATGCATGCAATATGGCGAAAGACTTCAGATACACCTCCCTTTTACTATACCGATCTAAGCTTGTCGGTCCGTCCGACCATCTGCCTATTGCTACTTCTTTCGTTTTTGGATTCAACCTACAGTTTGCTATTTGTGAGATATTGTGGGATGACTACGTGTGCTCTGACTGTGCACTTTAGCCCAAGGCGAGTACTATTGAAAATGGTTCGGATTGCACAAGTTTTACGATCATTTTCCATATAAGACTTCATTTTAAAAAGTCGTTACATAAATAACTTTATTCAGCGAAGTGATCTAAAGTGTTTAATGGTACAACGTGGGTCACTAATGTCGTGTTACTTGTTTTTTCATTACATGTTTTCTCATATTGTATGGGCGGATTTTTATTACCGATGACGTACACAGCTATAGTAAAAAACTACGCAGCCTTTTTTTACAATCTCTTTGGAACGGCATAAACTCAGCATATTTTTTCTTTCCCTTGGTTCTTACATTTTAAACAAAAAAAAAAAAAATTTTTAAACAAAATATTTAGGGCATTGATCGATACCCTCTGGCCATACTTTTTGCTGGTAAAACCACTTCTCGATCATTGTAGAGCCTAATTAACTAGCTATAGAGCTAAACTAGCTAAGCAGAGCTTATAGGCTGGTTTCGAATTCAGCATTTTAGAGGGCGCAACAATCGGTAATCAAGCGGCACAAGGTCCGAGCTACACAGTGGATCGTCCAAGCTCCTCAGCAAGACTTCTGAATTTATTGCCCAGCCATTAACAATATATACGACTTGGTATGGATGCCTTTTCTATTGATCACTTTAAGACGCCTTTCCGCAATTATCCGTTACAACAACTCATGATGTTCTTGTAAACTTCGCTCGTGGGCCCCTTTGAAAAATCGCTTTTGAAGTATTCGTTTATTACCATTTAATTATTTTCGAGAGATCAAACTTTTTGATAATAGAAAAATTTTGCCACGCCCACAATTGTCTTTTTATGTTATTCTAACCCAATGAAAAAATGGATTTTCGGTCCCCATTTGCTTTCGTGTAACCACAACCTTACGACGAAAACTCGAAAAACTCAGTCATTTGAAAATACGTCCGTACAACAAAGAAGATGGTGCTCGAAAATGATTGTATGTAACTCAGAAATTTGTCAAGCGATATATGTTTTGGGCAAAGGCACTTCTTGTCTGGTCGCGTGTTTTCTTCAGTTAAGGTTAAGCAAAACATTTTATACCAAAAACAAACAAATTTGATTAAACAAATCTTGCTTTCATTTGACATGACAACTTCTAACTCTAAATTATTATAGTAGGTCGTGGTCGAATCGTCTATACCCATCTCCGTCTCTATCTATCTTCTAATCTTCTATACCAAATTCTCAGGCTCTATAATATGGAGCGGGGGCGGTTGATTTTTTTCTATTTTCAAAATTTAAGTCCTTCGCCGGCTAGTCGTGTGGGCGTTGTAGGCGTGACCTTTGAAAAGTCACTTCCACTTTCTTGTAGCCAAAATCCTCGTTTTCGCTAACGAGAGCATGCTGACCACAGATACCAGCCAGTTGAACAAGGGGGCAGAATAATAACAGACGAACAGACGGACACGTTTAGGTTAATTGCAAATTTGAATCTGGCCAAGAATTTATATACTTTATTGGATTTTGAAGCTTGGTTCCCTGCGTTTTAAACGTTTTGGGAAAAAATTTAAATTTTGATTTATTATCACATTGCATAAGCGCGATCAATTTTCACCATTTTTTTGTAGCTACGATAGTATCGCCCATGTTTGTACATTTATCTGCTATATGATTTATGATTAATGAGGAAAAAATCAATATTTTACATCTGTCGAAAAACAAAGGTTTTCTCACTTTACATAGTGCGGTAGGAGCGTCTTTTGGCCGATTGGGCTCATTGTCAATATCAACCTGTGTGCAGTAGCTTCCAATTCCAAATTCCAAATTTGAAGTCGATAGTTTCATTTTTGCGGTCAAGCGAATGCTTACACCGGACATTACAGACAGACAGACACAGGGACATACTTCGAAATCGATTCAGAATTTCATGCTGATCGGGTCTCTGACGCTACCTTCTGGGCAATCCAAAGCTTTTTCATAAAACGAATGCATGCCTAATGCTTCAGTGATGGCTACAAAAGACTTTTTTTTCATGTCAATCAAGTTAGTCAAGCAATTAACGAAAGATATATATAGGACTCTGTCGCATGCAATGGGTCCGTGTTCTCCTTATTCCGTATGACTGTTTTTTATACAGAATTTATTTTTGATATCGTTTCACAGATTATTCACATATTTGAAGTGATAGAATATGTGCTCAAAAGTAAAATAATGTGTTAAGAGGATTAGCAATGTTAGCAATGATGAGAGCATTGTTTCCTTTTCTTTTTTCCTTTTATTTGAGTATTCAACCGAAAACAAGAAATGTTGGATTAAGTTTCGTTGAAGTTTGCTCTTACTGCGCGGCATTTTGCGATAATTGCGATAGCAGTAAAACTGTAGATAGAAAACGTGGAGTTTCGGTAATTAAGAGATGGATAAATGAAGAATATGGAGAAGAAGAAGAAGAAGAAGAGAAAGAAACGAAAGCATTTTACTTAACAATTCGTGATTGTTACAACTTTCTACCACGTACGATGGGATCGCACATCGAAATGCATATGATTTCACAAAACGTTATTGCGAGACCGTGATGGCAGTACAATGCAAAATTATATATAAATAAATAAATAAATAACTAACACAATTTGCATTGGTATAGGTTAATTAGTTGGGTCCCGCAAAACTTTCCTAGTTTCGTTTTTCGTTTTTCGTTTTTTTTTTTTGCATTTATTTATTAATTTTTATGCGCATAAAAATGTGTTTCTAATTAAAATTTGTACACCATAGAGAGGTAAAAAATAAATAGAAATTAAATCAGCATTTTTGCAAACGTTGTTTTTTTTTTTTCGTTCTTTCTTTTCAATTTTTCATGTTTGTAAAGACAACTAAACTAAATCATGCAATATTGCAATTTTTTTATATTTGCATACAACGATAAAATAATGTTCATTTCAACCAATCATTCATCCGACCAACAAACTGCACTGACTTAATTGATCTTAACAAGGTGAAATATACTAAAACTATATATATATATATATATATGCATATATGTGCATGTGTGTGTGCGTATGTGTGTTTATGTGAACGAAATAGAATTCCATTGATTTAGCTCAATAATTACTGAAAGTAACGTAACATCGCAAGCGAATGTGTTATGTAATTTTAAATGTAAATTTCTCTCACTATCGTGCTATTGTTTCACGTATGTGTTGTACACAGATTGTGAATAACGGTTTCCTGTGTTCAGGCATATAGTCCATAGTGCGGTAAATTTTCAAAACTCAGGGCTGCGGAATTAACAGGAAAAGTGAAAAAGTTTTTGGAAAATTTGACAGATTTTCACTAACACGTAGCTGCGTGCTACGGTCAATGAATTGTTTTTGAAGATTTTGCCAAAAATCGAACACTTTGTAGGAAGGCTACGCCAAAAAAACTAGTGCCGCGTTCGTGAATAGTGAAGCCCCCCATCCTAACGATGTAAATAAATGGTAACTGAAAGGACTCGAGCCGAACGAACAGGCTGGTCCCCATTTGCCCGTTTAATGCTCCCAAGGTATCGCGAAACAGCTTTGCTGCATGAATGAATGGACGGATGACAGGTAAAAAGATGACCTTGAATTTTTTTTTTTTTCCCGCATATTCAGTAGCGAACGCTTTAAGTTGATTAACTGGGGTTAGTAGTGTTACAGCTAATACCGGACCACACACTCTTCTAGTCCCATCAAATGTAGGTTATCGTCTCCCTGCCAAAGCGTTTCAGTCTCTTAGCCGATGTCCTTGGTATGGTCTGAAAGCATCCATGAATTTTGACGCCTTCGGTTGTCATCCTTAGTTCAAATACATTCCAAAAATGACTTCCTTATGTTTCCAGCGTTCGGGCAAAGAAAACATGCTCTTTATTTGGCTCAAACCCCGACACTCTCTTTGGTAGAAAATGGGGCTTTTGCGTAACGATATGTGTTGGGTATTACGACTGCTTGTTGTTGCCAGATGTTCAGATTATAAAAAAGAAGACAAACAACTTCATACATACGGAGTTATGCTCATCTATGGACAGATTCCGGTTTCATATTTACATACCCAATATAATCTCGGTCAGCGTGAATAGAGAATGAATGGATACAATAATGTTGTTGTTGTTGTTGTTTATTTCAATGTCCGCCTGTGTCAATGGCCTTGATGAGCTCAAAACTTTGCCAAGAAGAAGAAATTTGTTCTCAAACTTGCTTTCTCTGATCGTTTTCGTTAACGGAGATCCAGAATAAAAATAAAATTGAAACGTTAACCCTAAGCATAGGATTTAGCTAAGTATGAAGTGAATCAGGTAAGTGAGATTACATCTCCTATTCACGCATTACTTAATCATCTTTTGTCATATCTTTTCGTTGTATAGCTTACGCGCGAAAATTCTGAAAGAAACGGAAATGAAATGTGAAAGATGCAAAAACAGTAAGAAGAAGAAATTCATTCATTCATAAATAATCAATAGTTGAGATTTTAAGTTTTCAAGTTTTACTCAGCTTACTTTCTATATATATTTTTATATATTATATTTCAGATTATCGTTAATGATTGTTCATGGAAATCCGTATATTTATTATTCTTTCGATTCGAGTCTAACTCCGCAGTCCTTTTGAAAATGCCAACGTTTACTAAGCAAAACGAGAAATGCAAAAACTAACTTTATATATGTAGCATAGTTCTTCCCATATATAAATATATATATGTATATATATATATATATACACTTACAATATAGTGGATATGTTGCTCACGTACCTATAAAAAAGTATCCAAAAGAGATGAAAAGAATAAATGAAAGCAAACAAATTTCAAACAATTTCTACTCCCTGCACACGTTATAGTAAAAAAAAGAAAGTAATTTTTTTTATAGCGTAAAATGGTGCTGACCGAAAAGGAGATCTGCTAAGCAACACAATCAGTCGCACCACCTCCACCACCACCACCACCACCACCATTGAAGGAAGACTCGCAACAAAATCTCTAAGAGAATAAACACAAAAAAAACTATTAAAATATTCGCAATGAAGTTAAGACGAATCTTGAACTCGCTCAACTTCGATTCAACTTTAAATTTTAGCTAAGTTAAAAAGTATTGAGCTTTCAAAGAGACAAAATTTCATTCATTCAGCTTTTTTTTATTAGCTCATAATGACACAAAGCTCAAGGTTTCTTAGACTACTGTCTGTTCGGATGTTGTTGCGCCGATGATCCGTCTCTTCGACTATGTTGTTTATTAAAACATCGTCTCTCTCGTCCACTATCCACACACAAACATATATTCAATGTGTAGTATAGTGCCCGGATTTTCATATTGCGAAGATGATCTAATGAGATATCGTGATAAGGTCTGATTTTCTTTTTTATGCTTGCGGCCAGTAACGCAGTGCGCATTACTTGCTCCGTTGGAAGTTATTTACTTTTTTTGCTTTACTTTACTTTGCTTTGCTTCACAAGTCTTTGCGGTTTTTACATTAAACGAATCGGTTTCTTTGTATTGATTGTGATTAGCTTTGAATTTAAAGTTGTTGTTATAGTTGTCACATAGAGTTGTCACATACGATCCTGTTTAAAACATTTACTTCATTTCAAATCAATAACATTTAGCTCATTTTCCCTAAACTTTAGTATTCCTTGACTTTCAGTTTTTTACGAGTTGAAGTTTTTTATGATTGTCTTTGTGCAGTGATTAGGTCGAAAGTGCTCGCAATTATTCTCACATATCACATAAGCAGTCGCGGTTTTGTAGAGCGAGCTTCAACAATGAATTGCCAGACTGATGGACATATACCTTATGACTTGACTTTGAATCGTTAATCGAATATGCATATCGTCTTATACAGTGCGTGAAGCGTATTGCTGCGAGCGTCATTCTATATAGCGATCATATCTCGTAGCACATAATATCTCGTATATATATTTTAGTAGGATTTGATACTTCCTAGATACGAAGATAGGTGGATAGAGAAAGATAGGTAAGCGGCAGCATAGACCGATTTCGCTGACCACGGGAAGAATATTTTCGGGGAAGAACATATACCGTGGACTGGAAGCTTTGAGATATATGTGAAAAGTTTAAAAATAAATAAGTTGTTGGTTTTGGATGATGAGCAGATCTGTATAAAGATTTTCCTTTTCATAATATTCGAACCTAATCGGAAGGGAAGGCAAAGAGAGAATAGTAAAAGCATTTGACACCAAGTTTTCTTTTTTCTAGGCAAAGACTTTTACGGCCACAATCACGGGGGGGTGTAAAAGATATGCTCACAAAAAAGACAGACAATGTCATATCGATTCGACATTTGCTATAGATCAAGGATCTATATCTCTATGAAGATTTCCTTGCGGTTTTGACATAACTAGAGTATAGCTGCCCTTAGTAGATATAAAAATCGGAAGAGGCCAAGCATTAAATACCCTACACAAGTCCCAAAAATTATCCCTGTCCTCCTTGTAAAAGGATGTGTATTATGGGAGTTCTGATGCGGGAAATGATTGGAAACGTAAGTCTAAGGTATAGTTGAGATTAATTTTCTTCTCAAAGATTTCCTTACATTTCGTTTATTTTTGTCTTAAAGTATTAAAAAAAAAAAAATGCATTTTATTGCCATATAAAAGTTCGCCTTTCCTAAAAGCGCTCATATGACTTGGGATCCAAAACAGGGATCTACTTAATCCAAGTTTGTTGGCGTCAGTTCTTATGTCAAATTCCGAAATAAATCTTTTTACTAAATAAAGGCTTGCTTTTCATGGGAAGGGCTATAGGGTTATATCGGAATGAATTCGAAAAATTGCCCCATTCGGACGGCTCAGCGATGTTTGTTGAGAAATTATAAAAATTGTTTTTTTTTTTTATTTCATATAATGATTTTTTCAAAATCAAAGGGCGAATAGGGTCCGCCCTTGGGCTAAATCAGATCAGTGTTACAAATGTTGGCAGTAGTTAAAAAAACCGCAACCAGCCTGTTGATCATAAAAATATGTGGACAGACATTAGACAGCCAGACAGATAAGGTTAGTAGACACTCATACATCCGCACAAATTTAATATACCTTGTATTACAAGTGCAAGTGCAGAGTATAGAAAGCCTGGGAAAAAGAATTTAATTTCTTACTACTCTACATAAAGTTGTAAGGACTTCTACGAATGAGCAAGAAAAAGGAAGAGGAAAAAATTAGAAATCATTAAATTGCACTCTTTGTTGTTGTGTTTTATGTTGCAATGCTTAAAAACAAAGCTATATATATATATATGTATGTATATATGTATGTATACATGAACGCATTTATATAAAGGTTGTCTAATAAATATTAAGCCTAATTATAGCGATATCTTTGAATGATTCGAAATGTCAAACGATAGAAGTATAACTTGATTAAATGCTAGGATTATTTGGGAGCTCTTGATGTCCGGAAGGCTTCAAATTTTTTTTTTGGAACTGTAAGTATTCTTGTAAATAATTAAGCGGCGAGAAAGTTGATTTTCTTTAGGTCTGCGGTGGCTTAATGTAAATTTTTGTGTATATAATAAGTGCATACATATATGATGCATAGATGCGAAAAACCCATTAGCATATACGGTTCAGAGTTGGCTAATGGGTGGGTGTTAACGACAGCTGTTGTTGCTCTTTAAAATATGCAGATAAACTTAATGGCAAATAACGATTGAATACATATTTAGCACTAAAAAAGAAGATAAAGAGCGTTGATCGAACGATTTATGCAGTAATGTTGTGTTAATTGAAACAAATTAAAGTACATTTTGGAAGAGCAGTAAAAGCAAAATGAAATTTTTTCCTAAACAGATGGGTGCATGATTACAATGTTTAATGTATGTATTTTTATGGTGTACTATCCATGTGAACACAATGTTTCCTCAAGCAAAAAGGTAATTTTTCAAAAAAAAAAAAAAAAAAAAAAAAAAAAAAAAAAAAAAAAAACTATATTTTACGACGACAACATTTACTTACCTATACGGGTTGTTTATCAACTGAAATTGTATGCACCCAAAAACATAACAGGAGCTGTGGTCGACCCTATGTTGATACAATTAAAGCGAGATAGAGAGCGAAAGAGAGAGAGAAGGAGAGAAGGAGTTGTTGTGTGTACGATTAAATTCAAGTCTGCTTATGTGGCTATGTTCATGTGCATGTGTTAGTTACTATGTTTACATTTGCTTAGAGTCAATGTCCTAAAAATGTTATACATCGGATAATTTTGCAAGTCAATACATCTAAAGGTTAACGGCTATCGACCAATTTCGATATGGCTGGATGATGATGACGATGATGACGATATGTTTTAAGTCAGACATAATGTTAATGTTAATATGCATTTTCCTTTCTTCTTCTTCCCCATCTTCTTCTTCTTCTTCTTCTTCTTCTTCTTCGTCTTCTTCTTCGTATTTTACCATATTAGTGACGTTTAATTATTACAAAAATTAAGCACGCTCTGATTATTTATCACCAATATTGTTAAAAATTACTCTCAAGGGTAAAAAAAACTCATTTGCAAACAATTGAAATGGAACTCATAAGTATTAGAATGCATTACAACACAACGTCTACTCTATAAATTATTTCTAACGTACACACATTTGCATTTTAAATCGAATAATAATAATAATAATAAATAAGAGAAACACTCTTTGCGGCCTTTTTCCCAATACGACGATTTTCGAGTCGCGCGCGTAATATTTGTTCATATTAATCCCATCAAGCCGCATTATGGTGCCTTCGAGCGTTGACAGTCCAATGATAATTACAAAGAAAACATTATGGTACTTGTGTTAATTCAGGCAAAAGCATCGGCTTTCTCAAACGATTTTTGAGCCTAAATGCTCAAAAAGTGTATTTATGATAAAAGATAAAGAATTCGACAAAACTGCTCTAAAGTTTGTATAGAAGAAGAATTTTTAATTTGGCTTCACTTATCCAAGATATATAATTTTTTTCAACTTCAATATAGAAACAAATGAAAGCACCAGCCAGTGGGCCCGGGGTTCCCCATTAAATGCCCCGCATCACCCTACAGCCAGATTCATGTAAGGACTTTCAAGATTAAGACTTTTTGTGAGAAAAGGTTGAAAAAGTAGGCGTTCACGCTTGGGCGAAACTATGTCTGAGCATCAAAATTTCATCAAAATATCGCAAAGATTGTAACTTGTCCAAATGGACAGATGGACAGACAAGCTTGAATTGATTCAGAAAGTTATTCGAAGTCAATCGATATTCTCAAGTCCCTCCGCACGCACTTAAATTATGCCCTTGCATCACCAGTGGTGTAGGGTATAAATATAATAGTAAGCATGGACGCACAAAAACAAACTGTGTCTGTAATTATGATCATAAAACTGGAAAACTAAGCTCTATCACTACTAAGTCTTATGCAAGGGTACAGCACAACCACTGAAAGGGTCGCACCATCGTACAAATTGAGTTATAACAATTTGCAGAGGCAAAGTCATTGAAGTTTTGTTGATTTGCTTGAAAGGACGCTGAAAATGATCGGAGAGTGCAGACAGACCATACGCAACTAATTTAATGTTTTTACCTATATGAGAAGAACATATACACGAGCTCTTTGCGAGCATAACTCCTGGACATAATAATGAATGAAACTAGATTTTTCTGATAGCTTTTAGTTTCCTTGAAAACATATGAAAAAGCTGCGATTGTGTGAATTCTTTAAAAATTTTTTATAACAAATAAATTTCTCTTCTTTTTTTTTTTTTGCATTTTGCATAACATAAAGCGTGATTTCATTTTCTATTACACCCTACATAACTTATGGTATAAGGATATATAAATTTGTGTGGATGTATGCAATACCCAGAGGGACTTGGAATAGATGCACAGATCATTATGTCGATTAATCCATTTTCTTTTTATTATTTGAATCGATTTAAGATTGTCTGTCCGTCTTTCCTGGTTGCTTTGTTTTATTCAACCTGCAGCTCGCAATCTTGATGCCATTTGCTACACAGACGTTCTTTAGCCTGAGGTTGAAAGCTATTAAAAATGGGTCGGCTCGAACCACATTTTCGGCCACTACCTCTGTAGAACGCCTCATTTTGAAAACTGGTTATGTGAATGCCTGCAGGGCGGCAAGGTAGGGTACGTGTTTCACTACAGCGTTCTTGCTTTTTCTTCTTTATTGCAAAATCATGGCATAGATGGTCTTATAAATAACAACAAGACAGGGAACTGATCAATTTCGCATTGAATGGAACGGAATGGGTCCAATAAACATTTGCATCAGATTTGATATCAACATCTTCTGTCTGGGATCTACTATATTTCAGAATCACTTTTTCAATCGATTTAAACTTGTCTATCCGTCTTGTCTTTTTGTGTTCAAGCTATAGGCCGCAATTTTGGAGATATTGTGATGAAATTTAGTACTGTGACGTGTTTTGCCATGAGGTGGAAAATTGAATTAAATTGAAAATGGTTCGGTTGGCACCACATTTTCGACCACATCCCATACAGGGATAGGATACGTAATTGTATGCACCGCACCGCACTATTGTTCTGTTACTTGCTTTTTAGTTTATGTTGCTTAGTTTTTATAATCATTTTGTTATATTTTTACAAAGCCAGGCAATTATCAAATACCTTAGCAAAGGCGTAAACCATTTGTGAAGATAGCTACATAGAAAATGTTTGCACTTTTTAGCAAAGACAAAAACGTACGGTAAGAACGGTGTGATAATAATAAGTTCGTCTCAATAAAAATTCTTATCTTATTCTTACTAACCTCTCCCGTCATCGGCAAAGAAGACTATCCCTAATTGCTCTCTACATAGGTGACCAGAACAACAGCTTGGCATAATTGGCGTCCTTAGCTTAATAATCATCATATCTTCAATTGTTACAGTGGCCTTTGTACACTTTAAACGACATTTTGTTTCTTTTTTTTTTTTTTTTTGGTTCAATTATTATTATTATTATTATTATTATTATTATT
>KK502401.1:5631436-5643886 GCA_000688735.1 Glossina austeni
TGTGTGTATGTGTATGTGTGTGCGAATGTTTACGATATAACCACATAGTGCACGTTTTCACATTAATTTAACTTTTTTAATTAGAAACAGTTTTCTGCAATGAATTTAATTAGTCTTCGGTAAACAAAAGAGCATAGAATAGAAAACAAAATTTATGTAAAATAAACACACACACACAAGCAACCAGGAAACCGCAATATTTCGATACTTTTCAAACTTTTTTATATCCACCCATAGAATATTGGATGATTTCCTTATTACCTTATTTGCAACACTTTAACATAACCCTCTCCAACTGCTTGGCTTGGCTTGGCTTGGCTTGGCTTGGCTTGGCTTGGCTTGGCTTGGCTAGGCTATCAAATAGCGTAAAATTTGAAATTTGAAATTTGAAATTTTTGAATTCATACCGTTACAATCATTTATTTGTCCGCCTATATAACAATACATCGACAATCAACTTTTCAACGAATCGAATTTCGGAATTTTTCAAAAATTTTGCAAAAAAAAAAAAATAAAAAGAAACGTGAACATACCTCGCCATATATGTACATAGAATGCATAGATGCAATCTATAAAATTTTCTAACGCACTTCTAACGAAACAAAGTGAGTCGATACAAATGCCGTTAGATTGCATTTGAAATTTCATTAACAACAGTATCTCTGACACGAGTATTTCGTCAAAAATTTTTTGCAAATTCGTACAAAAATTGAACACTAAATCAATATTTTTAGGAAACGTTTATGAAAAAATGTGAAATTTTTTTTTTTTATTCTATAACACCTTTTAATTAAAAGGATAGCTACAACAAACATACTATCCACTATATATAAGAGAGCAGATTTCGAATAATATATATACGATTCTTCATCGAATAGTTGATAAACGTTTTCCTCCTTCTGTTCTGTTCTGTTCTGTTCTGCTAAAAACAATTATCTGCAAATAATCCTCGGAAGCTCGATTAATTATTATTATTACAAATTGGCGTTTATTATAATTTAAGCGATATGTAAATATGTAACGGTAAATATAAAAAAGAAAAAAAAAAAAAAATAATAATAATAATAATAATAATAATAAAGCACAATTGATGGCGTCTACCGCAACAAGTGATCGAACGCGGGAGCACTACACCGCTAGGTGTTAAACATTTATAGCCTAACAAATTATTGAACATTACTTTGCATAATTACTATATAGCTTACAACATTAAAACTAAAAAAAGAAAAAAAAAAGGGTAAAAAAATTCTAATGTGGCCTCATTCACCATTAAATACTCTGCAACTCTTCGCTTAGTGCAGTTAGTGCGTACAACGAGTTCTTAATACAAGATGTCGGGCGAACACATCTGAGTGTAGGAAATTTTATCAAAATACTTCGAAAAATGTGGCCTTTGCGGTGAAAACAAGAAAGCAGGATGGACAGACGGACAGACAGACAGATGGACAGACGGGCAGATGGACAGATGGGCAGATGGACAGATGGACAGATGGACAGATGGACAGACGGACAGATGGACAGACGGGCAGATGGACAGACGGACAGATGGACAGATTTTCTCCCTCTGTTAGGCTAAAATCATTTTCTGCATCGATAAGTATAACAAAAGATCGATCTGTCTCAAGTCCTTTTGGACGCTGCAAGCATCTGCAAAAACTTAACATACCCTTGACATGAAGTGTAACAAAAATATGTTCATTTCAAAAAATAATGGGCAGTGCAACTGTGCTTGGAAACCGCGTACCTAATAAGGCAGTTGCTTAACACACTCCGCTATTCTTTCGGTTAAGACTAATAGTTCTCTGAGAGTTGGAGCTGGATTTTCATCCAATAAGTCTTGCAATTCATTGGCTTCAAAATTTTTTGGTTGTCCAGGCCGTTCCTTTGTTATTGACTTCAAAATTCCCAATTTTCGATCCCTGAAACCAAAATCGACTGTTGGGCTATGATGGAGCAGTCTCGCCATAAGCTTCTAAAAGTATTTGATGGGCTTCGGCCACGGATTTGAATCATTTGCATAAGGCTTGACACAAAACGAAGAATGAATTTTTAAAAACGAAAAAAACTTGATTTACGAGCCGAACATTATGCCTCGCGGGGGTCAGGAGCCCATTCACTATGTCACGAGTACCTGCGGGTAAAGGTGACAATATTGATGTACTGCAGATTAATGCTTGCCGTGGGAGATCCGTGGGGGCAAAGCTTGCATATTTACATACTTGTGGAAAGCGCGGTGTCCAGTCCCCAGTTTGAACGCAGCAGTTAACCCATGTGTGAGTCCTGACGGCTGGGTACGGCCCTTCGCGGGCTATCATGGTGGTTGTGGTTTTTATCATTCCTCACCTTCTGGATGCAGCAAAAATTTTTACAAAATAAACACACCCTCCACCTCCGAAGAATGATGGGCGTAATAATGCAAATTTTTCTTCATTCATTATTTATGTAACAGCATGTGTGTCCATATACTCAGATTTTGCAATAAAAATAACTAAAGAATTCGAGATTTTGTGCCATAAATACGTGCGTCATTGGCGGCTAATTCAACTTCAAATGACTGAAATGCAAAACTTACACAAACAATTTATGCATTACAATAACAATTATTTTAGCCATATCCGAAGGTTGGCGAGTATATTAATTTTATCAGAACGTTTGCAACGGCCAGATGCAAAAATAAAAAAAAAAAATTTATATATATATTCTTGATCAACGCAAAATTCTGAATCGAATTAAAAACGTCCGTCTGTCCATCTGTGTGATGTCTGTTTTACACATTCTTTTGACCGCAAAAATGAAGGTATCGCCTACAAATTTGCTAAAAACTCGGAAATGACTCAACGCGGTCACAGTACACACCTATACTAGCGCACACAAACCTATACTAGAAAAACTGTGAACACCTTTGCTTTTCGCTTTTTTTCGTATTTTGTTATTCTTGTTAATCATTAAGTACACACATACACCACATAAATTTGGGCTTTTATTCTGAAAATAGAAAAAATCACCCGCCCCTGCCCGATATTATAGAGTACGGAAACGTCAGTCTCATAGAGTACGGAGTCGTCAGTCAGATATCAGCGATTCGCTCACAACTAAATATAATTTTCTTATTTGTTTATATTTAATGTTATCGACGGGTTGCAATGCCAACACATTGACATCGATAATAAAATAAAAATAACAAAAACGTTTTCATTAAAAGCATAGAACTAAAGTCTCTTCTATTGTAGTCTTACGAGATGAAGATGTAATAAGTGACAGACAATAAAGTGTAGTTTACTACTACTAAAAACAGGAAAGGAAATATCTATAGGTCCACTACCTACGATACCTAGAAATGCACAGCAAACGCCACAGAGACAGTATGTATATCTATATATATATATACATATATATGTGTGATACTCAACTTGATCGACCATGATCATCTTCTTACAAATAAAAAATGATTCAAAAATGAAGATTATTTTGTAGTAAGTAACGCCATTGGGTGACCGGTGAATATTCATCATTTTAGGAGACACTTTAATTTGATCGCCGATCAGTCCAATTTCTGCTTTAAGTTTTTAAATGATACACAATTACAAAAAATTCCAAGCCACGATGGTATTAGAGTGCATGTGAAATTTCTTGGACCGAACTCATACTATGATAAATATTTCGCAATCGCTGGGTAAACGATTTTACTAAACACATCCGGATCAGCTAACTAGGAGAAGAGATTCAGAAAATAGATCTGTATGGTCCTAACATACCGAAGCAAATTTGTAAGCGAAATTCCTCTTGTGGATCAACTTCAGTTGGAAAATTCTAAAAACTCCTTCTCGTTACCATATCAAAAGCGTATTTTTCATTAGAAGTTTTCTTTGGGAGGGGGTTCCAGAATATGCTCCCATCCGGCCCAAATTTTCCATATTTATTCTGTATGCCAAAATACTATTTTCTATCGGTTTGTGCCGCAAAAGTGCAAGTTGTTTTTTTTTTTTTTCTTGCAAAACTTTTCTTAAAATGGTGTGTCGCAGAAAAGTGGCCGCCAAAAACGATTGAATCCACGTTCAATAGCGTTCGCTCTTGCACCTAATTATGTTAAACTTTATCTATATATATGTCGAAAACTGCCTATGTTGAATAAAAGTTTACACGACTGGACAGAAGGACAGACATGTTTAAATCACTTCAGAAAATTATTCTCACCCAAAGTGAGATAAATGGCGTTTAATTGTCAATCCCATCTGACAATAACGAATCAACTTGTTTTTAACCTAATTATCCGATCTAAAGCAAAGTCGTATATATGAGACCAGATTCGATCTTGATCCTGAGAATTTAAAAAAATCGACCACGTAGCGCTGGGTGGACTAAATGAAGTCAGGCTATCGAAATGTTAGATGCTTAACACTATTACATAAAAACTCGATGAGAAAATTATCTTATTCGGTCAACTTAAACTCCCTTAACCGACAAAATATTTTTTACTTCGTATAAGCTCGCTTCAGTTAGTAAACAATCAAGAATTTCTCTCACGGCCCATAAATCGTTTTTTATGTGTTTTTTTTTTTTTTTTTTTCAAGTGGGAAAATGATCAACGACTTATAACTTGATTTGAATTATTGAGAAAATTCACTTAACGTGACTTCAATGTGACCCTTCCCCCTATTCATCTGATTGGCAATAAATCGCTCAAATATTATTCATTACTAATTCTCTCATCAATATGCTCAGCAAATAATTATTTATATTTAATACGACGTCTTATTTGCCATTTTTTTTTATTTTTATTTTTTTTATTATTTATTATGTAATTTTTTTTTTTGTTTTGCTCTTTTCTTATATACCCACAATCGAAAAGCATACTAAGGTGATTATTCCACTTGAAATATAAGAGTGGTATGCCATTTTCAGGCTTCGTTTACTTAGTGACTTTGTAGTGAATTGTAGTAAGCTTTTTGCGAATAATGAGCGAATTATTCTTCAGAGATTATACGAAGCATTCATAAGCAAATTTTGACATATTCGTGTTGAAACTCTATCTATAGATAGATTAAAGCGGGTTGCACTGCCCATCATAAAATAACCTGCATCACCGTACAGTTCTTTATATAACTTTCACTTTTCAAAGTAGTTATACAAGAAGTGATCGAAAAAGTGAATCGATCCAAACCAAGCATCCAGCCAAAGATGTCGATGCAGCAGATTTCATCAAAATTTCTCCCAAATTTCCGAATCGGAAAATTAAACACAAGAAAACAAGAAAGATAGACAAATGGACCGACAAACTTATATTGATGCAGAAAAGTGATTTCGTTTCGATCGATATAAAAAAAAAAAATCGCTCTATCTCAAGTGCTTCTAAATATTGCACGCGTCCGCACGAGTTTAATATACCCTTGTACCACGAAAGGTCTGTCCCACCATAGTTGAAATATTTTTATTTTTGGAATATAATGCAATTTATATATATATTCTATGGAGATATAGTAGGTATTCAAGATTCGCCTCATACCCCGTATACAAGGTTTGCTTTATTGCACATTCTCATCTCAATACCGATGCTCTTTACAAACATTTAATTACATTAATATGTGTGTGTACGTAAATTTATAATAATAACCATCATCAGGAACTAATCATTAATACGATGGCATAAGAAATCATAAATCATTCCGAGACATACATGCAAACAAACAAATACATTTATCAATAAAATTTATGACGTACGTATAGCAGATGAATGAGTGTAAATATGAATAACGGTGTGAAGATAAATTTGAATTTAATTAGCAAAGACACCTACCATTTTTCTTAACAGGCCTCTGTTAACGACTTAACAGAACACTGTTAAATAATTCGAATTAAGATATAATTGGATTTAAAAGCCTACTCCGTCCATATTAAAAAACGTAAAATATTTTGATGGACCTTTCAATATAAACCTTTCTCAACCTAAATACCTTTCAAATAAATTAAAGAAATGCAAAGTCTGTTTATGGCAACTATTTTTAACGGTATTTTCAAAATTTGGTATGTTAGCGGAAAATGAATATGGGAGAACACCCCAATTTGTGACACTAGTGCGGCCAAACTAGAAAATGTCATCTTTATTCACTTATATCACGTGAATCTAGGCGTAGACGTGTATTCTTCTATTTCTATTTATTATTCATGTGACTTGAACACAAAACTACATGAACAGACATTAAATGGACAGATGGACAAACAAAATTAACTCAATCCGAAATAGATTTCTTTAAAAGCAGATATTGAACACAAAACTACTTGAACAGACATTAAATGGACAGACGGACAACCAAAATTAAATCAATCCGAAATAGATTTCTTTAAAAGCAGATATTGAACACAAGACTACCTGAGCAGATATTAAATGGACAGACGGACAAACAAAATTAAATCAATCCGAAATAGATTTCTTTAAAAGCAGATATTAAAGTACGAACACAATTGACAATTCGACAATGTTTACCGCAATTTGACAATGGCTAGAACGAACACCTTGGCGACTCTTGACACGAAATGATTTTATTTATTTTCTTGGTTAAATCACGTTTCATGCACGCATTTTATCATCACTTTAGTACGAATGAATGGTTTTTTTTTTTTTTTTTTTTTTTAATATTTGTTAGTATGACGATCAAAACTAGAAAATGTGTTTAGTTTTCTTTTCATAGATTTTCATGAACTTTTCAAGTGACCGAATGTACAGAAGGTCTGCTTACCAAAAAGTGCTTGAAACGACTTTAAGATCATTGCTTTTGATTATAGTCACATTAGTGAAAATAAACAAACAAACAAATAAAATATCATGATATAGATTAACATTAAGCCATGACAAAAAATATAGGATTAGACTTTAATCGTAAGTGTTTTAAGAAGTGTTTTAAAATTTTTACAAATTTTCAATTACTTCACAAATAGTTGCATTTATTGCAAGTGTTGCATAAAAAAGAAAAGACATTGACTCAGATTAGATAAATAGAATAATGCTGCTACTCTGAAGAGTTATTTGATTCATCGATCCGCGATATACAACACTAGTCGCCATTGAGAGTCGATTTCAAATTCACATATTAGCGCGCACTAATGACCTCTAGCAAGTTGGAATAATGTTCCACATTATATATAAGACGCTGTGGTCTCCTTCGCCATTTTCATAATGCTCTCTAATCGACCTTTTATGAGTTGATTATTTTTCAATATATTTTTACTTAATCTTTAGTGTTCAGACATCACTCTATCAACACTTCATCAACATGTTGCCAATTATGTTAATAAAAGCTATTGTGTTGTATAATCGAAACGAATCGTAATGGATGCTAAGCAAAATAAATTTGAAATTTTTTTTTTTTTTTTTTTTTTTTTATTATTAGAAAAACACAATAATTGCAGGTAAATAAAATCAGTTTGCGACTGGCTGGAGCTGGAGAACAAGCAACCGTCATTAAACAAAACGAATTTCTATATATATATGTACATACATATATATATATATATATATATATATATATATATGCATATATAATAAAATCCAGTATATAATAGCAAACGCAAAGCTAATAAGAACGAAATGTGCTAACAATTCAAATCCAATAAAAATGCGAAATTTTTCAATTTCAATTACATTTCGAACAATCGGTTTGTTATTGTTGGGAACAAAGCTTCGGAGAGGATATGGAAAACTTTGAAAAATTTGAAAATTTATTTAATATCACAGCAACGATAGCAGAAGCAACAACAGTAGCAGGAGCAGCAAAAGCAATAACAACAAAAGCGACAAGAGCAAAGGTAAAGGCAAAGGCAAAGGCAAAGGTAAAGGCAAAGGCAAAGGCAGAGAATAACCAAAATGGTAGTAAAAGGAAAAGCGACGAGTGTAATTACATTGAAAACATCGAGCCACACCACGAGCACCACCACAAAAACACCATCAGAGAACCTATTGCCCATATTGCCAGCCGTCATTGTGCGAATTGTTCAATGGCAGCCATACACCATACACACCAACTGCCGCACATTGCCTGCCAAAATCATGGCAATTTCGATACGGCACATGTGGTATAAAACCACATCTACTTTATATGAGTGAACGTCGTCGTAATCTCATTTTGGATTTGCATAATTTAGCGCGTTCACGCATAGCCACGGGTCAAGTGGCCGGTTACAAAAGTGCCTCGCATATGCCGCAACTTAAATGGGAAAATGAATTAGCATACTTGGCGGTGTTGCATGCTAAACGTTGCAAATTCGCTCATGGTCAATGCCGTAACACGCAACGTTTCCATTATAGCGGCCAAAATATTGGCTATTATTGGATAAGACGTGAAATTAAATCACACTCAGGACGTATGAAAAATTTCATTGTAAATTGGTTTAGGGAGCATGTAAACGCAAATCACTCATTTATCGATTCGTATCAACCGCATCGAGAGGGGTAAGTTAAATATAACGCGAGACTTACCCTCGGGGGTTAGAAGAAAAAAGACAAAATTTTTATTTTCACTTTATTAATGACCGATCGTGTGCATCCGCTTCCCGATCTCCAACATTACAAATTTCCTAATGACATGCAATTATGATAAGACGAACTTCTTGCATGAACAGGTATATGAAAGCGGTCCAACAGCATCGAAATGTTTGTATAGAAAGAGTGAAAAATTCGAAGGTCTTTGTGATTGGAACGATCCTATCTATGATTATGACAGTGCCGAAGACAGTATCGAAGATGATAGTGAAGCGAATGATCTTCTAAAGTTTTAAATTTTAAAAGGCACGCCCCCTCCAAATATTCATAAATGTTATGTCTTCTATCTCCTCCTCCTCCTCCTCCTCCTCCTCCTATGACTACGTAGTGAGTACAATTCATCTCTCACTGACACACACTTTTCTGGCAATTTTTGGAATAAATTAATGCATACATCAGGCGAAAGCGATAAGTTTTCCTTTTTGCCTTTTGAATAATTGCTCCTCATTCCTCATATATTGCTTACATCGTGTGACATATCGTCACATATCGTATGAATGTAATTTAATGCTTTTGTGCAATTACTTTTTTCTTACGAGCTCGAGATACGATATCTGCTCGCAAATCAATAAAATGTAGAATTTATTTTCTTCAAGTCTGGGACACTGAATGCTTTTCCTTCCTCTACCATTACCATTGCATATTAGTTGCCAAAGGTTAGCAGTTATCGTAAATGCATGCTGGACTACGGTTTTCATTGCTTGTACAACGAAGCTTCTTAGCCTTAGTCTTTCTTCTAGTTAACGATATATCAGAATCCTAGGGCGTTTGAAGATGACGCGTTCCGTAGTCTTTTCATTGCTCGGACATAGTCTCATAGTCTCACGCATCCGATTTCGTGCAGAAATTTCTAATACAATGCCTCGCATCTTGTTCTTCGTCAAGACGTTTGCAACAACTCGACGAAAACCAATCATTTCATCCAGTCCGTTTTTGCACCATGTCGCCAACAATACCTTCAAGAAGTATACGAAAGTCGCATATCATATATATATATATATATATATATAGATAGCTTCTTATTAAGTTGCTTGGGAAACATTACCAATAAATTGTTTTTCAAAATTTTATTATCGCCATTAAACAACGTACACCACCCTACAGTTATCCATATGGCGACTTTTCAAATTAGAGTATCATAGGGGAAGTGATCGAAAAAGTAATCCGATCTGAATCATTTTCAATAGCATTCGTCCCTGAGCCAATACACGTCAGCGTATCCAATTTGATCACAACATCTCAAAAATTGCGCTCTTTATGTTGAAAGCAAGTGGACAAGACGGACAGACAGAAGAGAACATCTTGGCACACCCTGTGAAAAACCCTATAGATGTTTTTCTATAGGCCAAAAAAAAAGAAACTTCAATCGAAAACGTTCCGTCCTTTTGTTTGAAGAGTCATCGGCACAATCTGGCTTGATAGCCATCATCACAAATCGACTTGGAACCTCAACTCAGCGATTCGCTGATAGCGCGATACAGTTGCAATTGCTAACGAATTGACGAGACTAACGCAAAAACCGACAGGAAAGAGCGTGTACTAGCTCTGATGACGTAATTGTAACCCGATCTTGAGAAGGTAATCTTGATGGAAAAGTTCTTACAACAGAACATTTTTTCAATGAATGCAATGGAGAAGCTTTCTACACCATCACCCTATTACGATCAAGTTATTGCTCAAATTACCAACGCTTATGGTCACTACACGATATTTACATATATACGATATTTTTTTGATAATTATGAACGAATCTTTAATTCGATATTTGAGCCGTTTTCTAACCTAGCAAAGTGACTTTGTTACCGAAAAATTGGAAAACCTAACCTAAATCTGTAAAATAGAAAGCTATGCAATTTTAATGGCGTCCTTCAGGAGAGACCAAAAAATTGATCGCTTTTTTAATAACGATATTGTGCAGTTCGATGAATCGGTTTTGCCCTATTTTCGAACCTGACGGAGTTTCGAAAGAAAATATTTATATTTTCAAGTGAAGCTTCGATGTCGAGTTAACAATCACCACAGTTGGATAAGTTAAAAGACGACAGTGGCTAAATATGTTCCCCTATTCATGGTTATCAAGAATCAACGATACCGTATACGTACGTTATGACCTATTCGATGCATTATTCCATATGTTATATGATTTTCTTACAGTAGTAAGGTGGGTAGAAAAAACACACCGACAAGCCTAAAATAGTTTATAGCTATTGCATCCAATTAGAAAGGCCTATAAGATGAAGCGCTGCTATAGCAATGTATCGCATATAGCTAAGAGCTTCTCCAACGAATTTTTATACTCTACACCACTTGTGGTACGTAGCGTATGTTAAGTTTATGCGGATTGTACTCCATCTTTTATTACCCCGATTGGCTCAGAATCACTTTATGCATCAACCTATTACTGTTTGTCTGTCCGTCCTATCATATTGTTTTCTGCTATTCAGCATACAGACCACAATTTTCAAGATATTTTGGTAAAATTTGGTACATGGACTTGATTTGAAAGAAAAGAGCGAACGCTTTTGAAAATCATTCGAATCGGATCAGTTTTTTGATCATATTTCATATAACATTTTATTATGAAAACTCATTATACGAATAACTGTATTAAGCGAAATGATATAGAGTAGTGAAGGTTGGGCCGTGTCCCCCTATAGTGTTTTCACTTATTTTAAAGGAACTTTGACTTTTTACAAAACGAATCCAATACGGAAATTGAAGTATTTTATGGAATGGAATGCATATAAACCTACAACTGATCGGGTTCAAATATGAAGGTCATATCGAAATGGGAGAAGAAGATTCGAAAAATTCAATACAACTCTGATAAGATCATAAGATTATCGAAACATATTTTGAAATAGGCCAAAGACCCAATGAATAGCTTTTTGAATTGTCTGGACTAGTGTATGATGAAATGTGTAGCCTTTCATTTTTTTTGGCAATAATTTCAATATCGCAAAGAAGACACCAAAGTTCTACTTTTAAATAAAAAACTCAACGTTTGTTAAAATGTTAAATAATAAGCGAAGTATGGATTAGATGAAGAATGTAATTATTTTTATTTGATTTCATTTTAAGGAACTTAAGGAACTTTGATCTTTCCCTTAAAATGCGTTTAGTGTTGATAGATAGAAGAATTAAGATATAAAAACAATTTGAAAGTTTCGACAGATTTTTAAATAATGTCGAGCAAAGATATGAACTTCAATGCTTCTTACTTCTCTATACGCATACCTGCAGGTGAGCAAAATTGGATATATAATAAAAAAAAATATGTTAAATTCATTCAACTTTCCCGTGTTTATAGTAATAGAGAAAAAAATTTTACATAAAACCTTGATTCTTACTGTCCTTTAACTAATCGTAAAGAATACAAAAAAAAATACAATTCATTAATAAGTAAGTAAGTAAGAGCAAGCTAATCGAACGTCTTCATTTATTTAATTTTTTGTTTGTATGTTTTTAAAGTGCCGTTACTTCTGAAGTTCTTTAGGATGCTTAGGTTAAAAATCATTTTAGTATTAAAGCTGCATTGGTTTTATGAAAATGAAAAAAATTTCTAATCAAACTTTCTTAGGCGATTTTCGAAGAAGGCATTCCAGGTAAAGATGATATTCTACACCCAAGTTCTAGAAATTACAGCCGTAGGACGAATTCGAAATTACAGGCATGGTTTTATATGCTCCTGAAAAGAATCTATATCAGTTATATTTTGGGATGCATATAACATATTCGATTGTTTTTAAATTATTTTCACATATTTCTGTGGATGGAGTAGAACACAATTTTATTAACAAATAAGGAAATATTGTTTCAAATTAAATGAATTTTACATGCATTTCAGTAAGAAAATCTACAAAATTGTTTATTTTAAAGTCTTAATTTTTTTGTTTTTTTTTTTTTTTTTTTTCCTT
>KK502401.1:5643976-5718556 GCA_000688735.1 Glossina austeni
ATTATTATTATCATATTATGTATTTAATTTAATTTATTTATTAATTTAATTGTTTACTTTTATCCTCCTTTATTGTTATTTGTAAAAGGAATAACAGTAAAATGCTTTTATTTTAAGGTACTGAAATACATGACATTATGCACATTATATACACAATAAAACAAAAAAATCACATAAACATATTAAATGAAATGAAGATAAAATGAAATTGTCGTTCGAGAAATTCCGAGAATCATAGAAAATCCGCGCCAATTAGATACTGATATAGTTTGTGCAAATAGACGAATCATTTAAAAATATGGGAACCATTACAGACATCACCATTACCGCTATCACACGCGTACGGCTTAATATATGATGCAACCTTTGGATGTATCAGGTAAGCACCGTCATATAAGCAAGTACCGCAGTTATTACATATATAAAAGAATTCCTTGGTCTTTAACAGTTGTGGACTAATTTCATCGATTTTTATCGGTTTACCACGACAAGTTTTTCTCGTGCTAAGAATTTGCTCATCTACATAGGCTGAAAATATAAATGAAGAAAACGGGAAAGATTAGTGAAAAATCGCATGAAAACTTAAAGCGAATTTCGAACGCATCGAACTAATACATATGCGTAGTCAATCACATAGGTTTTTTTTTTTTACCTTCTTTTTTTTCTCAAAAAAGTAATATCAATGAAATCTTGTTTTATTTACAATTAGTATTATTGTCAATGAACATATTTTAAAAGTTGTCCAATCCTGTGCGGAATTGTTATCCCTGCACACTCGTGATAAAAATTATAAAGAGTTGTTAAGAAAAAACAAAAATAATTTATCCATGTTACTGCTGCTGTCAAAGTAGTCCCCATCCCCACTGGCCCGCCGCTACTACATTTATTTGGCACGACCTGAGTGATTGAAGTAAGGCCACCATAGTTTCTTAATGTTAGTCTTTCAATCGATTCAAGCAACTTTCGAAAACACTATCCCCCATCCCTAATCTCATTTTTAAAAAGTTGAAAAAGTTTTTCATGATAAGGCGAGTAATTCATTTCTCTCAAAATCAGTCAATACATAATGAACAGGCCCAGTCTTCGCAAAGCCGAAGCAAATACTCGAAATTTCGAGCATTGGTTTTGAAGTAGCAACTCTTCCTTTTTATCCTTCGTAGCCGTTGAAGTAAAAATCGACCACAAGAGAATGTCTTGAGTGTAATTGTAAAGACTAAAGAAAAAAGAAACTGTATCGATGTATGTGGTCCTATTATTACTGTTGCCCGGTATGTTCCCGAAATTGAAGTGTTATTGTTGCTAGAAAAATAATTTTGCGCGAAAACCATGCACGAGTTTTTTTTCTTTTATAAACGATTTAAACTAGACTTCGTTTATTTAACACGCTCGCGATAAATAGATAACACGCGGTCGCCGGTGTTCATTTCTCTTTCCTATCATTCAGCATTATTCAGCATTATTAATTTAAATTCTCCATTGTACGGTTTTGTTCAACTCCGGCGCAGCTCCCGGTCATATTAACGAAGACGGCTGAAGAGAGATTATATTTATTCTTTTTTTTTGACCAACGATGGTTTCTTATAAGTGTCGGGGGATTCATGCGCGTTCAAGTCAGTACTGTTACGTCACGTCTAAATATTATTAACTATTATTTTTGCGACACGGCTTAGATCTGTAAAATTTTCAGTGACCGGATGCAAAATTTTTCGTTTTTTTTTTTTTTTATTTTTACGAAGACTTAAAGCATACTCTTCGGTTAACCGACTTTTCTGTCTTAAAAAATCACAGGATTCTCAAAGAGAGCGACGGAACGATAGCAAATTAAATTGCCGACTGTGTTCAAACTTACGGGAAAGAGAAGGAAATAAGTTATTTTCAATAATAAGTGTGCGATATTTAGAGCAAAGCAGACCGAAGATATATGCGTTCGGTACATTAGTTATACGTATGGCGTCGCACGATATGTAATAGTCATCTTCAAAATGACAGAATCGGGTTACTATATTCATTGCATTTGTACACCTAGTTTGACAAATCGCGAATTTGCGAATTCATGTCAAATGTAGAGCTAAATGGCAAAACTAAATGAACTGAGCATTTTTCGCCTATATGTACGAATATGATATGGGAAAAGACGAGATAGGGGCGATGAAAGCAGTATACCAATGTCCTGATAAAACACAAAACATGCTTTGCTTACATAAATTCCAAGATCTCTTGAGGAACTCATGTTTGATTTTCGTTGGTTCGTTTATGCCTTTTAAGTTGTCCATGTAGCCATCACGCATAGTATGCATTTGAGAGCGTGTCGCCAATAAGAAATCTTTAGAATTACATTTCACGCAACGGCTGTGCACATCTTTCTCATCAATTTGTATGTTCAAGTGTTGCAAGAGATGAATGGTCTGGTTTTCCGTTGTGTCTAATGGTATTTGCAAGCATTGATTCTCCGGAACTTTACGACGAAGTAACAGAAAACGGGAATCACGAGTTAATACGAATCGTTGTTCTCGTTTGGCCAATTCAATGCATTTATCTAGATCACTATAACCGAATATTTGATAACAATCCAAACCAATTTTACGCAATTCTTTTGTCAGTCCAAATAACCTTGAATCTAATACTTTATCCAATTCGTCCGAATTTTTTCGATATTGTTGTTTGCATATCTCATTTGAGTGTGCTGTCGATTTTATGCGAAACAAATAACCGCTCTTCGATGTAGTAATTTCCTCTACCATGGTATCGATATCAATATTCAAACGTAATAATAATTCCGCGATAACCTGATAAATTAGAATTAAACAGTGAGCATCTAATGCAGCATATATAAGTTGATCACGCCTTAATGGGCGATTTGCCCAATTTGAAAATTGATTCGATTTATCGAGCTTTTTACCCAAACAGAGTTCGGTCAACACACTTAGACTTTCGCCACCCAACGTTTGTTGATCATAGGGAAACTTAATAATTGGCATGTGTTTAAGACGATGCCATAAATCCCGCATATCCAGATAACACGATGTGGCTTGTAAATTCAGTTGCAACGGCAGGGTTTTGTGTAGCATACGTATATCTTGGTCCAGAGAAAAGCCAACTTTCAAAATTTCCAAATTATTGAAAATCTTAGAGCCCAACAATTTCCAAAGGCGATCATCTAACTGAGCTGAAAGACAGTCAACGAGAAAAACTTTTTCCGCCGTAGACAGTTGCAAAATGGATACAATATTATCATTACAAGCGGACGGCTTCCACTCGGAGTCGAACGCAATTAAAACATATCGTTCCAAATATTTTAACATTTCCAGGAACTTTGATTTACTATCGATAAGTATTACACAGTCGAGCGAAAGCTGCAAACCTAAATATTCTTCTTTGTCCACTGCAAGACAAGAAGCACCTTCAATTTTCTCATTTTCTTCAAGTGCGGAATAATCTTCCCAATCGTCAATTAAATTTCGTTTCTCGTCGCCTCTATCTGTAGGAAAGTTTTGCATTTTTAATTGTATCGGTACAGGGCAATCTCCAATGGGTACATTATATAATTGCACCCAATACATAGCCTCATTTATATCATACTGCGTTATTTTTGTTATGAGATCCAATTGAAGGGATTTACTTTTATTAGCTTCATCGCGGGCTAACTCACGCCACGAATCGAAACTCATTTCGCCCTCCTGATATTTGCGATATAGGTAATGAAGATATGAACTAGATTTCGAATACCTTAGGTTAGGCGTATATTTAATGTCGATATTAAACTTTTTCGACAATCTAGTTACTAATTTTGACATGGGACGGTAAAGCAGTATATTTTGTTTTATATCTGCGTAATTATATTTCCTGAAAGAAGTTAATATAAAGAATAGTTATTGTCAATATTATATACGATCGACTTACTTTAGTATTTCGTCGCAATGCTCATAAACAGTCTTTTTCTTGTCCAATAGTGAGTCCAAAAATTGCACTGTCGGCAATTGTTGATGTTTGGCATTCATTAGAAACTCCTCGGCCAACGAAATTCGATCCTGCAGTATCAGCGGAAATACCAAATCGAACAGACCGAATATATGGGTAACATTTAATAGGGTCGACCAATAAGCAACCTAAAAACCAAAGTCAGTTGTAAACTAATTAATAAGTTATTTACAGTTATTTTCGAGCGAAAATTTCATAAAAATCAACTAAGTTTTAACATTTTGCTCATACACATAAATTTACAAAATAGAATAGAATAGAATGTTCCCATACATACATCTTTAAAATGCCCAGTTGTAAGTAATTCTCTTAGTTTTGGTTTTAAGAGTTCGGTTATTTTATGAAGTTCATATGTTTTTATCACAGCTTTGTACAGTCGTAATATGCTGCATGTCTTAATAAAATTAAACGCGACCATACGTGTATTATGATCACAATTTGAAGCGATGCCTGGATATTGATTATACAATTCACAAACGGATTCAAGAACTATATTACGGAAGAACAATTTCGTTAAGCAACATTTCTGTAAAAAAAAAAAAAAAAAACAAATTCAAAATTTCACTTACTGAAAAGAGCCAGACTTTTATTTTTCAAATAAGTGCAACCAGGACAAGATGCAAATAATTTTAACGCCAGTATCAATGGCTGAGGATCTTTCATTAGCAACGCTTTCATTTGCTGTTTTGTATGTGTTACATCTTTCTTTAAATTGTTCAAACCAAACACGCACTTCCTCATTTAGCTCACCGTCAAAATTCTGACCATCAAGTCCGGCTCCAGTAGTAATATCAGGAACTACTGTAATTTTCAAATTCTTCGCCGTACGGGCAAGAGAATCCACATAATAATCGTCATCATCAGTCGGATCTTCATCCTCCCATTCAGATGGAAACCACCCTTTCATGATTCAATTCGAAAATAAATATATATTTTCTCAATCTTTTACCCGGTTGTTTATAACGATAACGCTAATAAAGTTATTTTTAATTAAAATATCCGACAGAAAAATTTTATTCCTTTTTCTGGAAAAATATATCACAGCAATATTGCCAAAGGTGCAAATTTGAGAAACGATTTGAGAATATGATTACCACCAATTAGGAATTATGACGTTACATATCGCTATATATATATATGGGAATCACTCTGATGCACATACCGTAATCAAGGTAAACGATATTAAATCTTCTGAAAAGCCGCAAAGCCTGCACTAATTCAGTTACAAAAATCGACTTTTCGTGGAAACCAAAACAAGAGAGAACAACTATATAAAGCGACCATCATCTCTCTGAGAATTGTTTTGTTTTCCCTTCTCGAGTTATATAATACAAATAATTAAAAGCGAAAATTTAGATACAGCTAACTAACTAAGTAATAAAAAGAGAACCACTTAGAATGACTGAGCGTTAACTGAAAGTTAGCTTTCACATTCACATTCGAAATGAGAATTGATGAAATTGATGAAAAACATGATTACGAGACTGATTCTATATCACGCACGAAAAGTCGAAACAAAGCTGCTTGTGCGTGATAATATGGAGTCGAACATTTTAGCTTGGCTTGCATATTTTGTAACAAAGCGATTTTTGGTAAATTTAAAGTTTTAGCTTGCTTCGCCACTGACAGACGGAAAATAGTGATGTATTTATGAGAAGAAAACATTTTAGGCCTCGAAATAATTATTTGCATTTTTATTAATGACATAAGAGAAAAAAATTAAATATTAAATTAAGTGCAATACAGTTTTCCTGCATTTTTTCTTTTTCATAAAAATGTAAACGACTGCTTAAATATCAAACTGCGCTTGTAACATGAACCATACGATTTTATGGTTTTTTCATAAATATATCGGCGTTTGACGCTGCCAAAAACAACGCAGGGAAACATTTTCAAAAATTTGATAAATCTTTATGTTTACGCACATCGCCACCCAACTAATGTTCATTGACATTTAAACCAATTTTATTTTGATAATTCGTGTGCCAGGCACAACGCAAGCATCGTGTTTTCCGCTTTCAGCGCGACACATAATAGTCAGGATATCAGTTGAACTTACAGCTTACGTGCGATGTTAAAACAAAATTGTACCTAAAATCGTAAATAAAAAATAAAACCTTTTGTGAACGTGTGTGGCGGTGACATTATGTAACATTTCGAGTTTAGGAGACGTTTAGTTCAACATCGACTAGGTCTGCCTGAAGCTAAAGTTATAAGAGGCATAAATATCGATTTTCCATACTATTTCGTGGACAACGCAGCATTTCTTCTACGGTACAAGTTAGCCAAGCTTTACCTTAGGATTCTATTGGCACTAGACCAGCAAACTTTCAATAACAGATTATCCCCGGGAAGAAGAACAATCGAAAATGCATTGGCGGTGCTGCTCGTTGGAGAGTCCTATTAAGTCCCATCCACATGAATCCCGAGAACGATGCAGCAGCAAAAGTTTGCCAAAAATTCATCTAACGCATAACGCAAGGCAAGCTACATATTCAACTACATTCAAATACATACAATCAACTTTATTTTGTTAGTTCGTTGAGGTACGCATAACGCAAGCATTGTGCTGAACACTTTACTTGGTTGGCTTCAACACCAGCTCATATTTATTAGCATACGTCTTACAATACAGTAATGAAGTCAATACAATGGACAAACAAACAGCTGTAATTAATATTATTCTCAGAATGATATACTTTGCGTAAACTTTATTCCTCAGGCATTTTATTGCACTATTAAGCATTCTTCAGCGCCTTGCAATTTCGGAAGCCATCACATTGCGGTCATGCAAAACCAGAAAAAATGTATGATTTTTTCAGAGAGTAAATCGGTTTTGTTGGCTCAGCAATCGTTCTTCGCAAGTAGGACTCATCCACATATACTAGGAATTAGATCATTAGCATTATTGCTAGCAAAATTTGCTTCTTTCAAATCAACATATACCAGTAATCGACCTTTAATTTCATCCGATATAAAATCGTTTGACAAACAGCAAGAAATTCACAATAGGTAGCAGCGATTGAACGCCTCACACCTGAAACACTTGGTCGTCATTTATATTTTGTAGCTTCGCATATAGACGTTACACCATGGTTCAGTATTTTCAATCTTGATCATAAGATTATCAATAGATTAACGTTTCATCACACCAGATGTGGTGACAATTTATACAAAATCAATGCAATCCAAGTCCCTTATGTACAAATGGTGTGCTATAATCTCCCGATCATCTTCTCATTCACACTATGGTTCGGAAATTATGCTCGTTTGGTTTTCCCAGTCTCACCATCTTAGATATACTTCGCTCTCAAATTTGGCGGTTTACCTAGTAGTCGTTTCTTTTCCAACGCGTACAACTTAAATATATAAAAATGAACGGTCGGGTTTTGAATATATTTTTCATACTGCTAATCATTTTGATTCGTTGAAGACATTGCTTTCCCATCACCCCGGATCACTTCTCACTAGTCTATCCAAACACACACTTAAAAAAAAAAAAATTAAAAAAAAAAATATTCTCTTAAAATGAATATAAAATTGTGTAAAAAGGAAAATAAATAAGTATATATACATCGGTCGAAGTATAGTATGCGAGAGGTGGATTGTGTTACAAGTATTAACAAAGATACGTACGATTCCAACGTCAGCCAACTACAGAACTGAATTGTCAACTTCATCAATACCCAGTCAAAGAACTTTTTGTTTATCTGCCTTACTGTACCTTTTTTTTAATTCGCTGAATAGTGAAGAAGAAAAAGAATCTTTTGCTTTATAGGTGCTATTTTTCAGCGATTATCGGATAGCTAAACATTAGCTTTCGCCTTTGTATTCAGTTCTTTTGTTTATATTTGAAGAGTCGTTAAAGAGGGAGAAGTTTTAAATCCCTGTATTTACACAGCTAAAGAAAGTGATTGCGCTTGGCAACACTAAGTGAGAAAAGAAAATAGGGGAGAAAAATATTTTTGTAAAAGACGCGTTTTTATGTTTGTAGAATTTTTACACTATTGATAAAGAATATAATTGTAAAATTTAGCATAAAAAAAGGGAAAATCGGATTATCCGGACGTATATGCTTTGATAAGAGAATTGAGGAAAAATGCCTGCTGTTGAGAATGGTAAGAACATATAAAAATTGTCGGAAAAAAGTAAATATCCATAATTACGACTGACCTTAAGTGAGGTTAATTGCTACAATATTTTTGGTGCCTGCTATATAAAATATTCCTTTTTTTTATTTTTTCAAGGAGCAGTGGGTTATGAAGATGAGTTACGGAAAGACAAGTCTCAAAACCAAGAGCCGCTTATCCCATCTTTACAAGAAAAAACATTAAAAAGTCGTCATCGCAGCCGATCGGTCTCACCAGGAAATGTTTCAGGTGAGCTGCGTCACAGTAAATCTCGGTCTAGGTCCGGTTCACGTTCTTCCGAGGGCGAACCGCCATCGCCACATGCAGAGGAAGAAAAGCAACAAAGATTCCGATCGCGTTCTAAATCAGTATCGCTTGATAGTGATGGGAGAATAAAAGAGCGCAATGAAAGTCCAAGATCTGATTCTAGATCACCATCCCGCAGCTCTAACATATCGTCTGAGAAACCGGGACTATCAAAGGAAACGAAACTGCCGTCGAGGTCAAGATCACGGAGTTCTTCTCGGTCAAGCTCTGAAAGCTCTAGAGGACAGCGAGAATTATCGAAATCGCGATCCAGATCGCGATCACACAGTTCAAATGCCAGATCAATTTCACCAAATGTCTTAACGAATCAACAGGAAAGAACTAATTCACGCAACCTCAACGACGAACCAGATACCCCCATTTTGTCTGCAAAAGAGAAATCTGATTCAGTCAATATATCACTTGACGAAGATGCAGGATTAAAACCCCGCCGTCGCAGCCGTAGTGCTAGTCAGTGTTCTTTGGGATTTAATAAGGACGACGAACCGGAACGGAAAAGCCGCAGTCGCAGCAAGGAACACACCCGTGGCACCACGAGATCACGCAGCTGTAGTAAGTCTCCCTTGTGCGTCCCATCTCCCAGCGGAAAGACGCCGAATGATAGTGTCCAACGCAGTCGTTCCGGTTCAAGACAGTCCCGCAGTGGCTCTAAACGAAACAACTCCCGTAGTCGCTCCCGATCAATATCTCCACTTTCTAGGCCTGCTTCAAGACATCGCTCTCGTTCTTATTCAAAGTCTGCATCCCGTTCAAGATCACGAAGCAGTCGTAATCGTTCACGTAGTGGATCAAAACACTCACGTAGCGCTTCCAGGCGTTCATATAGTGGCTCTAGACATTCACGTAGCGGTTCTGAACGATCAAGAAGTGGTTCGAGGCGCTCGTACAGTGGATCAAGCGATTCAAGGCGCTCAAGAAGCGGTTCAAGACGCTCAAGGAGCGGTTCGAGGCGTTCAAGAAGTGGTTCGCGGCGTTCAAGAAGCGGTTCGAGGCGTTCAAGAAGCGGTTCGAGGCGTTCAAGAAGCGGTTCGAGACGTTCAAGAAGCAGTTCGAGGCGTTCAAGAAGCGGTTCAAGACGCTCGAGAAGCGGTTCAAGACGCTCGAGAAGCGGTTCAAGACATTCGCGGAGCGGTTTAAGACATTCAAGGAGCGGTTCAAGGCACTCAAGAAGTGGTTCAAGACACTCAAGAAGTGGTTCAAGACACTCAAGAAGCGGATCTCGACGATCAGGAGCTAGTGGTAGTCCTTCACGATCTCGTTCACGAAATAGTTCTCGCAAATCGAGATCAAGATCAGTGCGTTCACATTCTAAATCACCTGACAGTCATTCACGATCCCTAGCACGATCAGGCTCTCGGAGCTCAAGGTCGCATTCCCGCAGTCGTTCTAAATCACATCGTAGCTCAATATCACCAACGTCTAAAGGCCAGAAAGGTCATAAACGTAACATTTTAAGCGACTCCGAAGGTGAGACATATCTGCAAATTATTTTCAAGAATTCGTTATCCGTATATTATTATGTTATACATAGGTGAAGATGGACCGTCATCAGCCCAAAAGAAACGTCCGAAAATAACTGATACCGATAACGAAGATGAGGCTGATAAAAGTGAGCATGAAATTGTCGAAGAAGGCGGAGCTCAAGCGGCCAGTAAGAACATCGGTGATAGCTCAGACGATGAAAATCTACCTATAGATAATGATAGAGAGTGAGAATCTGCTTTAAAATAGAACAACAATCAAAGTTTAATTTAAATCTATTCAAATCTAGACCTGATAACTTCATTTCGGACTTTGATGCCATGTTGCTACGTAAAAAAGAGGAGAAACGTATAAGAAGACGTAAACGTGATATTGATTTAATTAACGATAATGATGATCTTATCGATCAACTAATAATGAATATGAAAAATGCCTCAGATGAGGATCGCCAGTTGAACGTGGAAGGAAAGCCAGCCACAAAAAAAATCTCTATGCTCAAACAAGTTATGTCCCAACTAATTAAAAAGGACCTGCAATTGGCTTTCCTCGAACATAACATATTGAACGTTTTAACCGATTGGTTGGCGCCATTGCCTAATAAGAGTCTACCTTGCCTACAGATTAGAGAAAGCATCTTAAAACTTTTATCTGATGTAAGTTTACAATATTAGGAGCAAACAATGCGATTATTTATAATTAAACAAATTTCGCTAAATTAAACGTACCCTTTCTCACAGTTTCCTACTATAGAAAAGAGTTATCTCAAACAATCGGGCATTGGAAAAGCTGTTATGTATTTATATAAACATCCTAAAGAAACCAAACAGAACCGTGACCGCGCAGGTCGTCTCATATCAGAATGGGCTCGGCCCATATTTAACCTAAGTTGCGATTTTAAAGCACTTACCAAGGAAGAACGGCAAGAGCGCGATATGCGCCAAGTGCCAAAGTCGCGCCGAAAGAGCCCTGAACCAGAACCTTCGACATCGAAAAAGAAAAGAGGACTCAATTCGGCTTTCGGCAATACAGAAGAAAAACCCTTACGTCCTGGCGATCCAGGTTGGGTGGCGCGAGCCCGCGTCCCTCGACCATCAAACAAGGATTATCTGATAAGGCCGAAATCTAAGATAGATGGTGAGGTTTCCACAACTAACAAACGTAAACCGAATCGATACGAGAAACATATGAAAAAGTTCCTCGACGCTAAACGTTTGAAATCATCACGCAGAGCTGTAGAAATATCGATTGAGGGTCGTAAAATGGCCTTGTAAAAATTGAACTTTATCAAAATAATTATTATATCCCTCTTAAACAAGATTTTTAACAATTTCTTAATAGATATTTAATTAGTCTTTATTTTAAGCTTTTGTTTTGCGTAAATTGCTTGCGCTATTTGAACAAATATAGTAAGCTAATTAATTAAACATTGGGTCGTTTATTACGTAGTGAGTATTGATTAAATACGAAAATCATTTTGAAATCTGGCCAACTTTGATATAAACCCGGCAGTTTAGATCGTGAATTGTCGGTTCCTTTTTCTCTGGAGTAATCGTAACTGTATTAACATATGTGTACAACATGTTAAACCCTAAATAGACGTCATCACAATTCTTTAAATCCGAATGAGGAATAAAATTCAAGCGCAATAGGACTTTATTCGCTTTACGCCAAACAATAAACCTGTAATTCAAGTTATTTCTATTATTGCCCCAGCCTTGCTATCATCATGCTATTATGTCACTTACTTAGATTCCTCCATTTGCGTTTGTGTTTCTTCATCAAATTCCTTAGAGTCATCACGCAAATTTAAGGTGAAAGCTTTATCAAGAGGTAACAATTTACTGTTCACAACTTGTTTAACGGCACGCGGCTCTTCATAGATAAACGAGTGACGAATTAAAGAGCTGCCGCTAAGACTCGACGGACCAGTTAAACTAGACGAACCTGTTAAAGATTTTAATGAATCCATGGCATTACCAGCTGAGAGTGAAGTATCTTTAATGCTGCAAAGTCGTTTAAAATCTTCAGTCATTTTGCCTGATTGGTTATCAGCGAGTGAGGGTAAGTCAGCTATTTTAATAACCATGTCATGCATGGTCGGATTGCTTAACTTCAAAATAACTGCATTCAGTTGTCCCGGCTGCAAAAGTTGCTCACATTTAACTAAAAGAACATCAGGAACATGATAACTGGCAAACAGTTGTATGCGATATTTAATTGATGTCGGATGGTATTCTGGTTTAATAACGTTGTGTTCACACTGACGGCAACGTAAAGAACGTTTAATCCACATACAACGGCGTTGCGGATATAATTTACTAATGTCAAATGGCTGCTCTGATGGCTGATTATGACGTTGCTTTATACTAGTAACTAAAATTAATTTGTAAATAATTTGAGAGAATAATTTAGTAAAAAATTGTATGCACCCACTGTTGCGTAAATTAATGTTTTCCGTAAAAATTGCCTCAGGTAATTCGCCAACATCATCAAATTGTTGGGATGCTGCTATATTAACAGGTTTTGCTTTTTGTGTATTTTTATCGGACCAGCCCATTTGTCGACGTATAATGGACACTGTCAGACCGGTGCGATCAGTTAAACTTGGAAATTTATGCGACATGGGAGCTTTACGTCTCAAGTATTCCTGTTTTTCTTGTTTATCTTGCTGTACGACAGCTTGGTAGTATTCAGACAGAGCATTAAATCTGGTCTGATAGGCGCATTCATTTTCAGGCCACGCCCCAGTTGCTTTTAATTAAAAATAAAATAGTAGTTTAGAAGAATATAACGCACAAATCTTAAGAATTAGCCCACCTACTACTTGATCGGGTATGCCGACATCACGTGAAGTCCAACGACAAGCTAAACAAGATAAATAGTACATTTTCTTAGTAATCACTTTCGACGACTCTCCTTTTGCACTATCGCTATCGCTTTCCTCCACTTTCCTTTACAAAGATAACAGCGATTAAATAAAAGAATAAACACAATATTCCTGCATACTTTGGTACGATAACACTAGTGGCTCTCGGCGAGAGGGTATTTTGACAGCATGGACAATCAAAACAACTAGCGCAACAATTCTTCTTATGCCTCACCTCTGAAGAAGGTATGTTTTCCAGGCAATTGGAGCAAAAATGAGAATCTACCTGAAACAATTAATACGATACGTGTTAGCATAAAGCGTAGTCCTAATATATTTTGCTTAGTCACAATTTCTCTTACCTCATGACATACGCAAAAACCACACCTTAGATTAGGACAGTGGCGACAAAAGAATAATTTACTAATAGGGTTCAATATCCCACACGAACAGGCATATTTAACCACGGAATCTTGCATAAAATTCGCCATTTAAATCTTTTTTTTTTTTTCTTTGTTATTCTCTAGATCGATTGTCTAAACAAAATCTCGAAAATTTCATTTCTAAAACGATATAAAATAGAGAGAATTACTTGAAGTCGTTTCTCCCGTTTCAATTTTTACTTCTTACACGTTTTGTTTCCATTGATTTCTCAATTTGCACCAAACTATACACTATTTTATTATTTTGTCATTTGCACAGTTAGCTAAATTCAATTTTCGAGTTTTGTGTTTTTTTTTTTGCCATACGTATGTATAAGTTATGCGGAAAACGCTCTTTCAAAGTTGTCAAATCAAGCGTAAGCAAAATAGCTTACGTATGGGTTAATATTGATTGTTTAGAGTTGCATTTACAAAAAAAAAAAAAAGAAGTACATTAAAAAAAAAAAAAAAAAAAAACAACTGAATGAAACTGAAAAATTTTAAATTTGTTTAAGGTAAATAAATTAATTCTCTTTTTTTTTTTTTGTTCCATTCGCCTAATTAGTACACTTAATTTGCCAAAGCTTATAATCAAATTTCAAACATCCTCATATACTGTCGCTATAATTGACAAACCGCAATACTGAATGTATTGGTCCTATCGCCAGCAGGCCTAATCCATTTTGCTAAGCAAAACGAATGTTGTTATTAGATAATCAAGTCACGCTCCTTTGCTTCCATTAAGCCATTTGGTAGTACAGGCACATCGAAATGGGCGAAAAACGAGTCTTATAAGACAAACAAGCGTTCTGCACTTTAAATTCTCTTACGTTACTTAGAAATGTTTATGTTTATGTAAATGATTATGTATAAGTGTCAATATATTGTCGGATGTAAATTTTTGCAAAAGTTTCACGTGTCAAAAAAAGGCCTTTAAATACATTTTAGGAAAAATTGGTGCGAGCAACTTCTCGTTGTGCTTCTTACGTTCGTATGGCACGTTGCTCTACAACAAACGATGGTTCAAATATTTCGTAAGACCGCACAAAATGAAGAACTTTTAATTTACATAAATACATGATTTCGCGTGTACACGTATAAATATTTTATTCGTAAAGTTTGCAACCACGCGAAAATAATAATAGCAAAGTTTTGATTTCCTGGATCAAGTCAACTTATTTTGACAACGGTGTCAGCATATCGCTAGAGTCCTCCCCATTGGGGCGAATATGTGAGGAAAGAAGAACCAGCATATCTTCTGCACTTTCAAGATGAATTGTATTAAAATAAAAGATATAAAAAATAAATTGGCTTAAGACATCTTGTCAAAATTATAAAGTTGACTTTTCCTCATACAATACAAAACTGGAATTATTTTGCAATCCATTTTAAAACATTACACATTTGTTACAGATTACTGTGTAAATATATAATTTTATATAAAATAGGAATAAAAAAAAAAAATATATATTAAAATTCAATGTTCAAGTTGGCAATTCAAAGTTTTCCTAAGAAATGAAAATATGAAATTATATGAATTGTATAAAATTATTTCGCTTCATTTCATTATTATTTACATTTGCAACATGATTTTGTTATTGATTGTCTTCTTTCTCTTCTCTTTACGTATTCAATAAATCAACAGAAAATGATTTCCCGGATTGAAATAAGAAAAGCTCATTATTAGCACGGAGCATTTTGCATGAGCCTCAATGAAGTTTGTTACTGATTATATCATTGTAAACAAACAAACGTCAAATTTGCCCCTTATTTTCCCATTACATTTCGAATCACGAAAGCCATACATAACTCACAATTGAATGGCTTTTAAGATCCGCCGTCAAAATGAGAGTTAATTAACTAAGAGATACGTAATTATTGCCTTAATTTGAGAGCTTAGAGAGAGAGCTTTCCTCGTATCTGTTTTACAAATGCGATCTTGTTAAAGCCTTATATAATCGGTACCTACGTACTTCGCTTTAAACAGAACAATCTGACGCATAAGTGCGTTAAGTGAATTGATATGAAGATTGTCTTAAACTGATAAAGTCTCATTTTACCACCAAGTTGAAAGTATACGGCTGTAAGCATGGCCCAAAACGCTTTAATTACCAATTAGTGATGTTTTAAAGAAAATATAATACTATGCTGTTATTAAGTGAGTAGAGAAATATTGCAAACTTTCACTAATATACATACATGATCGCCAAATTCAAATTCAATATTTCGTATGGCAAGACCCGTTAAATTTTTGTTTACCTTTTTCCCAGTATTTATGTCAGGTAAGAGAAATCAAAATCATCAACTTTACAAGAATGTTACGTTAAAAGCCGGTTTATCGAAAGAACGAAAGAACAAGAATTTTATTAAAAAGAATTTATTTCAACTTTATTCTTCCTTGAAAAGATTGCAGACAAAGAAAATGTGTGATATAAACTGTGAGAATTTAATAGATTTGGGTTTAGAAGATGAAAAGGGAAATTCAGAGACTAAAAGCTTTGCTATTGTTGAGAAAGAAGTAGCTGCTGAAGAAAAAGTTACGAAGAATCCTTTTGATGTGGTTTTCGCTTCACCACTGTTGTTTGAAGACGGCCGACATGGAAATGATCCATTTGATGATATGTTAAAGCAAGCAGACGAACAAAATGATCCTTTTGAAATGCTTGAAAGAGAAGCCCGTCTTAAAGCTAAGCAGTTAATTAGGCATCCACCAGTTGAGGGTAATTTAATGTTTTTGGATAATATGTATAGTAAAGCTGATCCTCCGATTAATTCGGAAGCAGAAAGTCCTTCGATAGCCTTAAATGAAATATTGTTTTCCGATAATGTTGCCTGCGGTTCGTCGACTATAGATAGTGATTCAGCAACTGGAAGTAGCGCAGAGACATCAGAAAGCACTAAGTTGAAGAAAAGTTCAGAGTATCGAAAAAGGTTATTGAAGTCAACTTTATCGAAGGCCATTTGCAATTCTCCTGTTACTAAGAAATTATCTCTAGATGAACAAGAATTGTTAGGCACACCTACATCTTTTAATTTATCGAAGTCGTCACAATTTGGCGAACCATTACTTTCGGCGGAATCACCTTTAAAACTAATTGATGATGATATCATTTCTGACGAGCCAGGGAAACGAATGAACGCTGAACAATTGTTTGAAGCTGACTTAGAAATGCTCAAAATACCCATACTGGATGAATTGCCGTCTTTAGAGAAAGGAAATGCGGACAACATTGATAATATTATCGATGCAGATATGGAAAGTGTTAAAGGATTAAACGATTTGCCCGACTTGGAGACGATTAAAGAAAAATTGAAAACTAGACGTGGAGAAAACATGGCTTGCCAACAAAATATAAACTCTTTAATTTTTGATCTTAAATCCTTAATAATAAACGAAGGTATAACAGACGAGGATAAAAAACGAAAAGCTGCCGATATTCTAGAAACTTTAAGTTCCGCATTATCGCATTCTCATGAAGCAGAAGAACACAAAGACTCTGCAGGAATTGCTGAACCTATACACTCACCCATGCAACGACAAGGAACATTTGACATAGAACTGCAAAAGAATAGTGAAAAAGATGAACAACCGTTAATTAGTGAAATGCCTGACTCTATGGTTAGTTCTTCGGCTACATATAATGAGGAAACAAAAGAGGAGCGAGCTGCCTTAAAATTGCCAGAAATCGCGCCACTCTCTCCACCACCTTTGTCTGATGCTGTATCTGCTGCAACTCAGTTATCTAAACAAAATGACATTAACGTTAACGACGTCGTAGAACAAATTAGCAAACTTTTGGAACAAAGCAACAACGAAGCAAACTTGCAAAATAATCACAATCCAACTTTTATATTGGTCATGAATACACCTCGTGCCCCAAAAGTTGGTTCACCTCCGCCAGATGCCGTTTCCTTTCACGATCTTTCACCTGATTGTGATGTAAATAGCAATGGTCCTCGCAGAAGAGCTCAATCATTATCTTTACGTGATCAGGTAAAAATTGTAAAGTTACCTTTAAAATCGCGTACACCAGATTCTAAACAATCGGGAGGGCTGTCAGCTGTTAACACAACACCTCCTATAAAAGATGAAGAGCCTAGGGATGTTAAAACGCCTGCTCGGATAATGAGACGTAACTCGTTTTCGAGTAATACTTCTCGCACGTCCGACACACCTTTCTTAAAACCTATACCCAGGTACATTACGCTTTATACGCGTAACGTTAACTGTTCCAAATCTATAAATTTGTTTTTCTCTATAGATCTGATGGCAAATCTTATAATTTTGTACGCAGAACTCAAGCTCTCGAAACTCATCGTGAGGGCATACAACAACAACAACAGCAACAACAACCTATTGTCAAACCAATTCTAATATCGAAGCATTCAATGCCCAAATTTAAACCAGTATTACGAAAAAGATCGAAATCAAACGCAGAATCCATAATGAAATCTTCAGCACCTCTCAAGGCCACCTTGCCTTTAAAGAAAATAGCACCGTTGACAAAACCTAATGTAATAATAACACCCGACCAATCATTAAAGTCACAAATGAATCAGTCCTCGTTGCATGCAAATGGCAGCATGCATCTAACACCAAAGCCAATGGAACCTTCCGTGAGCAGTATCGGACATCCGAAGGCGTCTTCAACACCGACTGTCTTAGTATCACCAATAAAACGTAATGCAAGTGCCACTAAACTGCGAAATACCCGTCTATCAATTCTACCTAATTCTAAAAGTTCAAGTCTATCCATAAATTCTGAGATGAATGCCTTAAGAAGACGCACTATATCTGAGTTTAAAGCAAAATCTCCTCATAGACCTAAACTAAGTGGGGTCTCATCCTCATCTTCTCGACCGTCGATGGGAGCTCCACGTTTACCTATAGTCAAGCCGAGCAATAAGTCAACATCTACCGGAACAATTCCTAAAACGGTAATTTTCGCTCATTACTTTTTCAAACGTTTAAATTGCATGCTAATTTTCCCTTACATTTTTGCAGACCAATCGTCCTGGTTCGAGAGCATGCGTGTCGGGTTCTTTGTCTCGCAATAAAGAGAACAAGCGTCCTTAAAGTATACATACATACATACACATATATATATATATTTTTTTTTTTCTTTCATATATTTATTCTTAATTTGCATTACAAAACTTCTTAATACATTCCTAGTTCTTTAAAAAAAAATGAATAAAAGCCGAGTTTAAATTTTCAAAATCAAAATTTTATAATCGTAAATTAAGAAAATTATATTCGACTTAGGACGAATATGCCCATGCATTGGCATCTTATTATTTAATATACGGTCACGAAGTACGCTGCATTTTATTTCCATTCCCACACCCATTCCCAGTGTTGAACTTATGCAACATTTGTAGGGTGGCGATTGGATGTAAGACTCGTTCTAAAGCGTTGTGTATCCTACAACACTTGCTTGACTTGAGGCAGACTCATCTTTTATTATATGTATGGATTCCGAATCACTTTCGAATTTAGTTTCTGAATCGATTTATAGTTGTCTGTCCGTCTATCCTGCTTGTTTTCTTGTATTCAATCTACAGGTCGCAATGTTGATGCCATATTCGTATATTGAGGTGTTTTGACCTAAGAACGAAGGCAGAACAGACCACAGTTTCGACCATTTGCCATAAAAAGCCTCATCTTGATAAGTGGATATGTGAATGTCTGTATGGCCTCTACTGTAGGGTAGTGTACATAATGATGGACCGTTCTTTACTATAGTATTTTTACTTGTTCTCTGTTGCCATTGTTAAGGGGCGTTCGAAATCAAGGCATAGATTGTCTTATAAATGGCAACAACAAAAAGAATCGAACAATTTTGCACTGAATGGAAAGGAATGACAAATTTTAGATCAACAATCGCAGTTATTTTTAAATGGGATGTGATGTATTTTAACCTCCCTTTATAACTAAATTTTGACGTAATGAATGTAATGATCTTTCAATTATATATAATTTCATGGTTAATTGTATTTTAGTCTTGGTATATAGATTACGGGTTTACGTGTGCGTATGCTGTCTTAAGAGTACTTAAATACATTTCGAGTTATATTTAATCCATTTAACAAATATTAAGTGTGGGCATTATGAGAATTTCGATTACATGAAGACTCGATATTTTTATATACCAGGGTACAGGGTATATTAACTTTGTGTGTGGATGTATGCAATACACCGAAGGACTTGAGATAGACCCAAATTTTATTATACCGACCGATTCAGTATTACTTTCCGATTCGATTTAAGCAAGTCTGTCCGTCTTATTTTCTTTTATTCAATCTATAGATCGCAAGTTTTAAGATGTTTTGATGAAATTTGGTGCACTGATGTGCCTTGGTCGCCAAGGGCAAACGTTATTGGAAATCTTTAGGATCGGATCACTTTTTCGACCACAACTCATATAACATCTGATATTGAAGAGTCATTATGCGAATAACTGTACAGCTTTACAAAGTATTTAATGGTGGACCGTGACACTCTGTAGTGTTTTTGCTTGTTTAGATTTACTAACATATATACTATCCTGTGGATATATACGCTTATCATATGAACTGATGTTTTTCGACGAAAAATTGAACCGAATCTAAAAACAGTTATTTAAAATTTTTTCCTATATTATGTGATTGTTTGAAGTCGTCTTATATATTCTCAAAGTTACCATATGTCGCATGTATATTTTTAAACGATTTTTTTTACACGGTTTTCTAACGAATGTATCTATCGTGTAAAAAAAGATTTAAATGCATTTGTATGCGTTTTGTTATTTATAAGTGAGTGAAATTGACTTGTTACGGCAATCTGGTGTTAATCACAAAGTTGCCAGATTATATGATAACAATTATTAGGTTGATTGATATATAAAAGTGGCATCCATTGTCATATTAAGTGAAGCTAACGAGAAAACAATTTAGTAGTAGTATAATATACCGTTATAAACAATGGCTGATATCGAAAGTGAAGAGGTTAAAAACCTTGTAAGTGTATTCGTAGAAAATGAAAAATGCTCGCAATCATATGAAATTTTCAAAAAAAAAAAAAAAAAATTACATTTTCCTTTTATCGAGGGAAATGTGTAATGAAAAGAAACTAAAGCGATTTATAGAATAATAGATCATAAAAAATATTTCTCAAGTACTTGTTAATTATGATTCAAGTGGTTGCAAATCCATGAATGAAGGCTATATTCGTACTGAAACGAACGCTAAATACCCGTCACTTTAACAAACAATATATATATATATATATATATATATGTTGTCCATAAAGTTTTTAATTAATTATATAAGCAATTCACGATTGGCGGAGAATCATGGCGACAAGATTCGGAATATTAGTTGCAAAGAATGATGAAATTTTAAGTTTTGTGCTTTGAAAAATTCGAAGAGAAGAAAATTTAATAATAGAGATAAATAGATAAGTAAGGATTACATTCGCCCATATATTCATATATAATGTGTACTGCAATGCTTTTGATATCCATATATGATATCTATATATGTGGAGATGTTACCAATCGCAAGCTAAATTTAATCGACTTTCCTATTCGCGATGGTGTGGTGTAAAAATCAATACCAATATGTAAAAGAAAGTTAGTTAAAAGTAAAAGTGAATCAACTAATCGTCATATATAACCGAAAATTTAAATGCATTTAAATATTAACAAAATTTTGTTAATAGTAAACTTTTATTATTGTTTTTTGTTGTCGTTTCTCATTTTTCATTTTTTTTAATATTAATAAATATTTGTCTTATAGCAAATTGAATTCGAATGGTTGATGAAGGCCGAAGTTCATGCTATATTAAAAAAATTGCGTGAACTATTAATTGTAAGTTGATTTCATTTTATATTAAAATCATTTTTTCATTCATTTTCGCTTGCGAATTTCGTAAGGAATGCGCGATCCGTTTTCCCGTACCATTGTATGATAACGAAGGTAAACGTACTGAAAAATATCATTTGATCGCATCACAAGATCAACTTAAATGTTCGGTGACATTAACGGGTGATAGTATTACACAAGCGGTAAGTAATGTCCTCACAAAATTTATTCCATTCTTCTCCAGTGTACTTACGCATGTACTCAACTCAACTTGTTGTCTCACTTTCGTTCAAGGATATAAGTTACAAAATAAAGCGTACATCAAATCAAATTCAACGTACGTGCATTACGTCCGATGCTCCCTGGAAATTGCAACAAGTACAAGATGCGGCTAATCATTTGCAACAGGCGAAAAATCATATCGATAATATTGATGAAAATTATAATTTTCGGTAGGTATTCCATTAAAATAGAAATTAGAGAACTCATATATATATATATATATATATATACATATATATGAATATATTCTATACAGTAAAACTTAATCTGCTATCGAGTTTTATATGATATCGCCTAATACACCATTGAGTAGCATACTCGTATACTCGGCAGAAAAATCTATTTCGACTTTTACACAAGATATATATATATATATATATATATATACTACTGCTACTACTACTACTATATACTACTATACATATATATATATATATGCAGTCATGTCAATCATTTGGCCGTTAGAAGAATGAAGAAGCGGGGTTCAATCCTTGTTATGCTTTTTTTTCGTTTTTGATAAGATTACAACTTTAGCTTAGTTCAGCGAATTGTTCACCTACACGAGGCGAAAATTTCGCTTTAAAATTTATAAAAAATATTTGATCTGAAATTAAGTGAAAACATTTATGAGCGTTTTTCAAAATTATATTCGACTATAATCGCATCTTTTACACCCATCGCACTAAAAACGGGGAAGAAATTACATTTTTATTTTTTATATTATTAGATAGGCGTGGCTAATTGTTGCCTATTTTTGTGGTATAAAACGGGAATTTATGTTGTGTGCGCCTATTGTAGCTTATGAGTGATGAACAGAAATGCGGAAAGCAAAGATATTTCATCTCATTTTATGTTGCATTGGTGCGTGTGTCCGTTGGCCTGTTTCCGTCATTTTCAAATTCTTTTCCTAATTTGTTGTTTTCCTTTTTCCCACAGATACTATGCCGTTAGAAAGGCGAACGTGTTTAGGTGCATTTCGCCTATGTAGAGAACCGAACCGAACCGAAAAGTTTTGTCCGTTTTTAGAATCAAACAAAAAGCAAATCACCAAACCTGTCTTCCCAAGATGGTCCGAAGTGATTTGCTTCCCCTTTATGGGATTGTCGATGTTGTCAGCAAAGGGTCTTGCTCAACAACATCGTCATCGATCAAAGATGGTTGCTCAGAACGTGGCTTATTACGCAGGTCGATCCACTTCAAATTATTCGAACCATCTTCTCCATGTCCCATCAGGAATTGTGTACTTTCATCAAATGCTTTCAATAAATTTGTACATGCTTCATACAGTGACGTGAATGAACTTTATCACCGGCCGTAGGTACACTATCGCTTCACACTTAAGACTAACGTGAATCAACTTTGTTTTAGTTAACGTGCTACGTCAGTATGTATACATTAAGCGGCAAAAAAAGAGAGACGAACATGCGCCAAATAAACCTGTGCTTGCGTTTCGAAAATTGTTGGCCTAGAAGCGGACTGAACCTTCCGTTAGGCTTATATATATATATGTATTTCTGAATCTGACCATCAGAAAGATTTTAAGAAAAAGAATATTTTTATATACACAGACACGACACCATCGCCCAAAGGATGTACATTTCAATTTTGATAAGCTTATCTGCTGTAGTTAATGAGTTATGAGTAAAAAGCTAAAAATTTTTATTTTTCGAAACCTGTAGATATTCTCAATTTACGTGGTACTGTAGGCGTGCCCTTCGACCAATTTCGCCCGTTTTCAATAATGACTTGTGTGCAAGAACTTTCAATGTTTCTGCCAAATTTGTAGCCGTTTTTGCGGCCAGAAGTATGCTTACAACGTACATTATACAGATGGACTGACGGACATGTTTCAAAATTTGAAGTCTATCAAAAATATATATACTTTATGGGATCGTTGAAGTGTCCTTCCGAGCGTCGCAAATGATTTAATAAAATGAATATACCGTTCATCCTTTGGTGGTGGGTACAAAAATATTACAGCAATGCACAATTTCGTGCCGTAATTATTACAAATATTTCGTTATAACTGGATGTGTGACATAAAGCTTAACTAACTATATTTTAAATGCGAGAAAAAATATGTGACTTTTTGATCAATTTTTGTAATTTTTTTTTTTTTTTTTTTTTTTTTTCAAATTCCTAAAAAACACATCTCGTTTCCCCTCTGATTTTGTTCGAGTTTTTTTTTTGTTTTTGTTGCTTTAAGCGCTCTTTTAAATATTTAAGAGTAATAGATAAAACGGATCGGGACAGTGTTTATTATTACGGATCTTGATATTGCGGATAATTGAAATTTTTAACGAATACGAACCGACCTTATTTTATGAGGAAACTATTCGGTTAGGTGCTTGTATGTATTTTCATAATTTTTCCTCTTTCGGAACGATATTGGTTTGGCAGCGATCCCATCATCGACCCCTTTTTCGTACTTCTTTAGCATTTCGAAACCGTGTGCCAGCCAATCGCGTCCATTAGCATCGATCTGAACAAGTGGTAGTCAGAAGGCGCTACGTCTGGTGAGTACGCTGGTTATGGCAGAACTTCCCGTTCGAGCTGCGGCAGTGTATCCTTGATAACTCTTGCTACGTGTAGCCGAGCGTTGTCCTGCAAGAGGATAACTTTGCGTCTGGGAAGCACTATTCCTGGCCTTTTTTTGCTATAATATATCGTTCAATTTGATTCGATTTTAGCAGCTCGTAATACCCTACACCTTGCCTGCAGTAAAACTTTATGGCCATGAATATTGCACTTCGGTGTTGATGTGGATGCAGTGTCTCCTGGACTAACCCAGCACTTTTTGCGCTTGCAATTGTCGTAGTAGGCCCACTTTTCATCACTACAGAAAAGTCTTCGTTTTTTTACTTGGCAAGCGGATCGAAATGACAAATTTCCAGTTAATTCCTACGGTAGCCATTTTCCTTCCTTTTGGATCTTTCCTGCTAAGTTATTGAAAAGTTCTTTGAGAGTTTAAGGTTAGATTTTCGTCCAATAAGTCTTGCAATGCATTGTCTTCGAACTTTTCTGGCTCTCCAGGCCGTTCTTTATCGATCACTGTTAGATCATTGAAGCCAAGCTTGGGCTACGATAGCTCAGCATTTCCAAGAGCTTCGGCAGCAAAGTTCTTCAAATCAAGCAACAAAAGTAATGAATGTTGAAAAACGGATTTTGAGCTTTCCATCATTAATGTCCGCATGCACTGCATTTTGCGTAGAGGAAGATCAAAATCATTGAATTTAAGCGTTGTGTACATTGATACTTCGCTTGCGCTACTTCGCTTCATTTGCACCAATTGTCGTTGATCCAAATATATGCAAGTACTTAGTAATATTAGGAGGACCCATAACTAATCAATTATTTTGCATTCATAGACAAAATGTTTTTTATTTTTTAATCATTTATGTAATCACCGTCGTTATAATTGAAGTAAAATAATTGATTAGTTATGGGTCCCACTAATAATAATCAAAGTTATTTATGGATATTGATGTTCATTGCATTAATTAATTAGTTAGGTTAGTAAATATGAAATATTTATGTAAATTTGTTTTGGATTAGGTCAGCGGAAGAAGTCTTGCAAATTATTGGAGAGCTTGTCGCGGCTCTGCAGCGAGGACGTTCTAGCCTTTTAATACCTAAGAAACGGTCAATAGAAGACCTTATGAAAGGCAGGAATATGGTAAATTTATTTGAAATTCTCAACATATTGCCGATGATGATGAAAAATTTCTTTCAGAAGTCTCTTTCCCCCAATTTACCCGAAGATCAAGCAATATCGTTCTTCTTGCAATGCCATAAGCTTGTCATAGCAGTCTATCAATTGCTGAATGTGCAAGGAACAGTCAAAATGGAAGCAACGCAAGCTGAATGTTCGGTGGGTTGGCTCAATGAAGTCCTAGTACTATTCACTGTCGCTCTGACCCTATGCCAGCAATTAAAGGATAAAATCAATGCATTTAAAACCGATGTTCTAAGTTAGTAGACTTAACATAAATATGTAAATAAAGCGAACTTGTGTTTGAATTGTTTTGTTGAATTGTTTATCTAAATAAATGAATAAAATCAATATTAGATAATAAATAAATAAATAAATCTTACTGCACTTGATACTACAAACCTTATGCAGAATACATTAATATAAACTATAAATAAATGAAATGTATAATAATTAAATGTTAAATGACAATAACTGTAGAAAACAAAACAAAAAAAAACAAAAAAAAAAACAAGAGAAAAAATCCATTTTAAAGTCTATATAAAACAAAGGGCTTTAATACGATCCGATACGATACCTTATAAACTAAATATAATATGATTTAAATGAAATGAATTTAATTGAATAGCAATAGTAATAATAGTAATTAATTATTGATGATGAAATTTATGATGATATTACAATTTCACTAATTTTATATTACAGTTATCTATATATACGATTTGATTTCACTAAATTGAAACAATAACAACAACAACAAATATTTACATTAATTAATTCGTTGATATTTATCATTAATTATTTTTATATATATATGTATGTTTGTTTGTATGTATGTATGTATGCATTTGTTCCTATTTCCCGAACCGTGTAATAAATAATGTTCAAGCAACTTAAACTCAAGATTTTTTGCTCTCTAGCCCCTTAAGTCATATCGTATAAAATTCAATTAACAAAAAAAAAAAAAGAAAAAATAATAATGCAGGAATGAAATATATTCTTCTTCTTCTTCACTTTTCAGAAATCGTTTATTTTTTGTAAAAAAAAAAAAAAACAAAATGCTTTCTCACATATGAACAAAAGAAAAACAAAACGCAGAAGTAAAACAAAAACCAAAACATCGCTATTGTACTAAATCAAATATATATATATATGTATATGTATATGTATATATATATATATATATATGTATAATTGAATATGTTCTGATAATTCGTTGTAATAAAAATGCAACTTATTTTTTCCCATTTATGTTCGCTTTTAATACGCTTAGCTGGGTTAAACAATTATCACGATATAATCTTCTTTCGGCTAACTTATCCAACGGTACTAAATCTTCCAATTGTTTAGCCACCTCCGTCGCTGCAGCACTGCCATCCATAATGGGTGGCGGGCCCATAGTCTCGCTAACCGCATAAATGGTTTTTGAATATCTTTCTAAATAGTTGGTGATGCCCTCAGCATTCAAATGGCAAGTTTCAAGAGGACCCAAAAATGCGTAACGCATACCTAAACCATCGGACATAACGCTATCTATATCTTTGACATTTAAAATGCCTGCTTCAACTAAACGCCACACTTCATTAATTATCGCGTATTGTATGCGATTTAAAGCGAAACCTTCAATTTCGCGACTTAATGTTACAGGCTTTTGACCGATTTCCTCCATTAGAGTTCGAGTTTTTGTTACGACATCAGCTTTAGTCCACGGCGAAGGTACAACTTCCACTAACGGTACATAGTATGGTGGATTAACTGGATGCGATACTAAGACCTGAAAAAAAAAAACATAAAAAAATAAATAAACGTAGTGTGAGTCATATCTGCCTAATGCCTAACCTATAGAAAATCAAAAGTTTCCGAACATTTATTTATTAGCAGAAATGTGCACGTAACGGGAACTGCAGTTTCCTCAATAGTTGGAAAGTAATAGGTAGTGGAAAAAAATCATATCGAAAAACGAAACTATTCTTTTGCCATACAATCGCATTCAAACTTTTTGATAACAAAGCTCGGTTTACTGCTTTTAAGGTTATGTCACGATCAAGGTTTACCAACTACGTTGGTAAAGGATTTTCCGTATTTTTTATTACTATAGTAAGGGAACAAACTGTTGGGCGCACAGCAATAGTGCTTTTGCGTAAGTCCGAGTAATGGAACAATTTTAGCTATCAGATCCCACCTGTAGCACTAGAGAGACTCTTTAAGTGAACATTTGAACGAATCGAACATTATAGATTGGAAGTTTATATTCATCATAATTCCGCATAAGTAGCCGAGTAGGTAAGAAACCCGACTAGCAAATCAATGTTCGCAAGTTCACCACACAAGTGCGGTCGAGTTTATTTACTTCGATCGTATTACGTCAGTCCTCAATCGGTAAAGGCATATAACACTTATCGGATGGACATATAGACAGCTGGAGTCCGCCCATCATCTCTCTTATCTTTTTCCCTTTTCTCATTTCCTTCTGACCTTCTGAGTCTAACACTAAGCAATGAAATGGTTCCCGTAAGAACAATGTGAATAGTGAACAAAACATCTCTTCCCTTAACTAAGTAACTGTGGTTTCTTCGACTCTTACTTGCTCGAAAATTTTCTTAGACAAATAGTTACATAACGAAATCTTTAATTCGTTTTACTTTTTCTTTGTAGTTACTGCAATTTTTTTCGCCACTATTTGACGAGTTACGCTCAGATGGAAACTTGTTTCATATGAGAGTTGCCCAAAGGTATATAGTCATATAGATATACAGCACCATAGCCATAGATAAATCCTTCCGTCATTAGAGATGGGGAAAAGCTTTTCCTTGCCTTTGATGCGTACTGTGAGGGCACTCCCCCCTCCCCCCTCAGAGACGGAGAACCTGTGAGGCCAAAACGAGGGACTATTTAGGTTCCTCACAGTACATTAAGATTTGACAAACGCATTGATAAAATTAGTACACGCTTGCACATGTTCTCAAAATGATTTATTAATGCTTATAACGCGAGAGAAAGATAGGTCAAGAAAAAGCTGATAACATATGTATGTGAAATGTGTTTTTATTTCATTTCAATAGCAAGTAAAATTTAATGCGGATGACAATTATTATCAGGTATTAAGAGCATGAATAATAAGTTGAACAAGAAAATGGAGTAAAAAGAAAGATTGAAATTGAAAATAAGTAAGATAACTGTACTTAGTTAAGGTGGGTTAGAGAAAATAATTGCCATAATAATTATCTTATCGTTAGTTAAAGGCGAGCGCGCCAAGGATCCCATTGTCACTTTTGTATCTTGATAAGTAATTACCTAACATTTCGAATCAATATCAGCTGAAGATTATAAGAAATGTGTACTATATCCGCGATATTGCTGGAATATTTCCAATTCTAAGCATAAGCATTTGAACGGACTGACGGACTATATTACTGGATTTATGAGATCTTCAGGCAACTTTGCTTTGTATTTGCGTTTTAGCTTAAGCAAGCTTAAGAAATATGTGGACGCGCAATGACTTAGATCAATAAGAATTTCTTGCCACTCCTCAAGGAACGAAGAAGGCCGCGCTCCACTTGGCTGAATTTCGATTATTCTAGAACAACGACATTTCCAAATAAGCCGTTATGGGGGGAATGGTGGAAAAAGTGTTCCGATCCAAGCATGTCGGAGTAGATTAAATGCAAGAAAGCAAGAGGGACACATGGACAGACAAGCATTAAATCGATTCAATAAGTGTTGATTGGTATTTTAAAAAGAATTCGTCTATCTCAAGTCCTCCTAAATATTGCACACACTTAACACTAACACAAGCTATTTAGGCTACATTATCTTGTGCCCATAAGTGCTGTAGAGTACAAATATGTAAACGAGAAAATATATCTATATATACATATATATATATATATATGTTCATTACTTGATAGTAGGAAATATTATTTAAATATCGGTGTTGATGATGAAGAAAAACTATATTGCCATATATAGCGCCTAAGAGTGAACGAATTTCTTATCTAATTGATACAAAAAGAAAATATGCACATATCTAAAAACACGATTACATATCAAGCTAGAGTACTTACATTCTCCTTATGTTTCAAGTCTTTAGCAAATAGCGATGGTAAAAATGTGCTCGTGGAACTCGATACTATTGTATGCGCTTCAACAATTTCATCAAGTTGTTTATAGAAAGATTGCTTCAAATCCAATCGCTCCGGTATGCATTCTTGTATAAACATGGCATCCTTGGCTAAAGTTTTCAAATCATTGGTTCCCGTTAAACAGTCAAATTGTTTGGCAGCACTTAGTTTGCCACGTAGTAAACCTTTCGCTTCCAAATTCTTCAATTCCTGTTCGGTATTCATTAAAGCGCTTTTAACCTGTTCCGGCATAATGTCATAGAGCATCACTTGATAGCCAACCGATGCAAATAGCATTGACCAAGAACGTCCAATAAGGCCACTTTTCATGCCATTCAATAAAAGTGTAGTGTAGTCATAGAAATGTTTCTGAAATAATTCACTAAACAATATTTCCTTTCTACTTACCTACCGACTATGCCAATTTTTTCTCTTTTTCCTTCATTGTTCATAATTTTTCTTCTTTTCTGCTTTGGGGAATCAATCTTGTCCTACTTATTGTTTTATCTCTTTAAATAAGTTAATAAATTAATTAAAATAATCTTGACAAGCAATGAATTTTTAAAGTTTAAAGAAATTTCTTCGTCCGTCGTTAAGTGCAGTTAAAAAGTTTCTGAGTTTCTGAGATTCGTTTATAAACGCATATTAGCAAAGAGAATGAATACAAGAAGATATGAATTATATCTCTTTCTCTCTTTCTCTCTCTCTCGCTGTTTTCATACATTAATAAGCAAGAAAGTTATATTCGGCTGGGGCTGAATCTCGCATACCCACCAATAGGAAAATCTTTGGCGTCTCTTCCTCTTATTTATTATCCAAAAAAAGTGAGTGGGACAAAATTTATCTTTTGCCTGTTACTTACTTCACTGAAAGATGTTGTTAAGAAAAATCAATCAATCAATCACGTCGTGACGTCCACCACAATTAACTTAGAATTGTCACACTTACCTCGTCGCATTATACTCTTCAAGTGCTTTTATTTGATACCCATATCACTGATATTATTGAGAAAAAATTAATCCACCAACTCGTAGTGTTCATCATATTTATTGCGTAAACAAAGCATTTCCAGGCAGATAATAGCTCTTCAATTTGAGGATAGGATATAAAATAGTTTTAAATTTTTTGGTTTGTTTACCTTTTCATTGATAAGCAGATGGCCTTGGAAAAGTAAAAAAAGAAAGAAAATTGAATTACTTGGAACTTTTTGTGGGCATGGCAGATAAATAACAGAGTTCTTCGTAAAGTGAATTGTGGAAAATTTCATTATTTTTCATATTTTTTATAATTTGTATAAGTAATGAGCAAAAATGTACGAACTTTCGTTTAGAAAAACGATATTGCGTTCAGTTTACGCTTCATTGCGGGCTTGTGCTCTGACCAATTTGCCCCATCTTCAATGCCAACCTGCGTGCAAAAACTTTCAATGTTTCTACCAAACTTGAGACTATTTATGCGATCGGGGTAAGTGTCAACAACACACACCCCACTAACGCACGGAGGGACAGACATTACTTAATCAATTCAAAATTTATTGCTGATCAAGAATTTATGTACTTTATAGAATCTCTGAAGCTTAATTTTTGGATGTTGCAAACATTATGGAAAAATGAGTATACCCTCCAGCTTTCAGTGGTGCGTATAAAAAACTTGTTGATTTAACATAAGACCAGACGAATGCTTAAATTGAACTTTTTTTAACCCGTTAAGGTTTGATGCACAAGCTTGTGTACATCTCGTTAAACCGAGGTAAGAGAAGATTGTTTACTAATGTCTACCGCACTAGTGGTTATTTCGTAAACACTATTTTGTTGTAATATGTTTTCAAACCTTGAGGATTATCGTCATGAGTACAAATATAAATTTAGTTTATTATGTTTTAAATGGGCTCGGTAAAGACAAAAGTTGATAGATGATAGAATTATTTATATATATATTTAATGCATTTTATATAATATATGACAAAATTATGATATAATGTTCGCTGCTATTATTGCGATATTCTTTTTCCATTTTCCATTGTACTTTGTTCTACTGTCCACCGACTACATCTTGCTCTACTCAATTAGTAGTAGGATTACATTAGCAGTGCGTTTATCGCATGCTCTACTGAATTCGAAGTGCAAAGCATAAAGTAATTTACGTATAGATGAACGTTAAGCTGTATCGTATTTATATCGTATAGCGATCAGTACAGCAATGCAAAATTTTAATTTTGCTGTAAGCATTCACTTTGACAAGCAAAACAAAGAGCAAAGAATAGAGAGAGAGAGAGAGAGAGAGAGAGAGAGAGAGAGAGAGAGGCAGTTAATATATCAAACAATAGGCTTTGGTGGTTAGGCGCTGACAGTTTTATTTAATTTTATATTAATGTTCTTGCTTTTATTTAGACGATAATGCACCCCGGCCCCGGTGCGGTTTTCATGTAGCCTGATTGACAGGCATGGGCAAGATGATTACATTGAAAGCAATGAATACGAACAGCAATGAAATGTGACCAGCAAAGGTTTCATGGGTTTTCGGAAACGAATGCAAATAGATTTCCTATTCATGTCTACGCAATGACTACAACCCGTCTACTACAAGCGTCAAAGTCTGGTAAGCAAAGTAATGTAATGTTTGGCGTCAATGGGTTAATGGGTAACAATGAAGAGACAAGAAGAAATAAAGAGAACTTCAGAAATAAAAAGTAAAGCGCTGAACTAGCGAAAACTAAATAGCAAGAGTGACTAAGATATTGTTGCAAAATAAGGGAGAAGTAATGGTAGAGACAACGCTATTAAAATCTCACGGATTTTTGGTGTTTCTGTTATCAATAACAGAACCATATGAATGCTTACTCTTTCATTCTCATTGTTCGTATGGGAAGAAATTCGGTTCTTGATCAAACGTCCCATTGTGTCTCAAATGTTTACATAACAAAAGCATATCGAATTCTGTGCTTTTAGGTGAATATGCGCTATGGTGTAAATATATATGTAAGTGTATGATAGCAGAGACAACGAAATACGTAGATATTTGATAATTTTGTTCAAAATTCAGATTAGAAGAATCTTAGGGACATTTTGTGTATCTATCATCATGATGGCATGAGTGACGCTGTTAGTTAGGAGCCATTTCTATGCTTGTTCTTTCTTCCTCATTATTTCTGTTAATAGTTTCCTCTATGCGTCTATGCTCGCCGCAGTCATCGTCCGTGAGTAAGCAATCGTTCGATTTCTCTGTAATCTTATCAAAGATAAGGTTCCTAATGTTTATTTAAATCTTCAAAAGTTTCAACATTAGCAACTTACTCTTTCGTTGATTAATTCTTCAATTGACTCAGTACCATATCCTAAAATATGAGCCCACACGAAGATATTCATTGCATTTTTCCTATTCACGACATCTTATACGTGTAATTGGAAGATCTTGCACGTATCTCGTTAGTGAAAGTAGGCCAAATCGGTCGAAGGACACACCTGCAGTATCACGTAAACTAAGAGCGGCTCTGCTTTTCAAGAGTAATAAAAAATGGATTTCTCCTCATAACTCATAAACTACAGCAGATAAACTTTTGAAAATTTTGTACGTATATTCTATGGGCAATACTGTGGTACACGAGCAAGAATCGCAAAAATTGACCACACTCGCCCAATATTATTGCGTATCGAAATGTAATTCTTTTCAATACCTTCAAAAGACGAAGAAGCAAACTTCAAAAACTCCGTAAAATAAATAAATTCTTGATCAAACCCGAATTCGGAATGCACTTAGACATGTGCGACTGTCCGTCTGTCCAATTGTGTGTAATATCTGTGGCAAACATTCTTCCGACACGCTTGCAACGCCGCACGCTTTTTCCACAAAGGTCTATAAGCACCTGTGCTTGTTACTCGTAAACACGATATACATTTCGCCACTTTTACGCTGAGAATGGAAAAAGTCAGGGGTGTTATTTCTGCGATCCCTATCCCTACCGCATAAGAACAGGTTGCTTTGTAAATTTTATTTCTTAAGAACCGGAGAAGTATGTTCATGCTGTCATGTAACAGTAATTAATTTTGTTAATTCATTTGTCGTCCATGATTTTTCTGCAATTAGCATCGAAATTGTATTCGCATTTTTTTTTTTTTTTTGATTTTTCGTTTTGGTTCAACGGTTTGTAAGTAAAAGAAGTTTGTTTGACATTTATATTGTTTTCCATTTACGGCTGTGTTCTCTTCTAAATGCAACCCTGAACAGCCCTAACGCTTGACATGAATAATAACGCAAAACGTGAGCTATTTAGCTTTCACCCGATTTGAGACATGGAAAACTCTATCTCGTAGCTATTGCGCATACGTAAAGCATTGGGAACTCGAAAACGAAGCTTATCCATCCACGTAATTGATGCACAGTACACGTAAAACCCGTTTCATTTTCATGTTTCTTTCTTTTTGCATTTGAATCCATAAGGCAATATATCCAAGGTTGTTCAATGTATTGGACAGGATATTATGGACGCAAACCAATCACATATCAGTAAATACAACAACCTTTGAAGACGTGTGTAATTTTTCAATTCGTTGCATTCTGCTTTGGGACATCCACGAGCCAAAAAACTCTTTGTGCATAAAGACGGAGCAAAGTTTTTTTTATGCAAAACCTGTCTAAAGAAAACCCAACCTTCTTAGTTCGTTCTGCATTGCGGGCATGTCTGTGAACAGATCGCTCCCATCTTGCAATCTCGTTTTCTTAATTGATCGACAAAACGTTTATGCGAAGTTTCAACTTCTTATCTGCATTTTCGCAACTGTAACGATTCACGAAATTTACCGTCAAATTGTCGGGGTGCCGTAAATCTAGTGTTGAAGACTACACACAGAATACTACGATATACTGAATAGACATACGCGTAGGTATAATAAAGTTGGGCGTATTACTAAAGAAACAGAATCACTTTCTGAATCGATCTAAGCTTGTCAGCCCGTCTGTCCATCTGTCGATCTGTTCATCTGTTCATGTACAAATCCTAATTTTCGAAATATTTTAGTGAAACTCTGTGCACCAAACTGTTTTGACTCAAGGACGAACGCTATTGAAAATGATTCGGACCGATCCACTTTTTCGACTACTAGCCATATAATGCCAACTGCATCTTTATAGGATGAGAAGATTGACATAAAAATTAAGGGGATCAAATTTGAGCTGCATGGATCTATGTCTTGGACACCAGTCCATATAAAATTTCTCATGAATAGTGAGCTCTACAGAAAAAGGTCCTTAGGAAGGATTGGGTAAAATAAAAAATTAACTCTAGGGAATTTGGATCATATAGGTCTATATGATAGATTCCAACATAAGTAGAAGTTATTATGTAAAGCAAGCCCTTGTATGGAGAGGAAGTCTAGTTTCTAGTTTCTTATAACGGGAACTGGAAAATTATAAAATTTTTAAGAAGTAAATTAAGTTTGCAAAATTTCGATCATGTCATGTAATGTTTCGAACTTTCCCCAATATGTAGGTTTTCGTGGAAAGTAGGCCTTCGAGTGAAAATAATGTTCACATTTTTGGCCAAAACGAGAGAATAACTTACTCGCTTACTTGTTTTGTTTTTTTTTTTGTTTTTATTGTAATTTTCCATTTATTAGTGTTTTTATTATTGTTATATACACGTTAATATGTGTGCGTGCACAATAAACAAAAAAAAAAAAAAAAAAAAACAAAAAAAAAAGAAACCTAAGAACATATTCATCAGTCTCGATTTCTAAATGTTAGAAATCTTTTTGTAAGAATTTTTTCATTAAATTAATTCAAGCATGAATATCTTTATAATGTTTTTCCTGATCATCTTTATCCAGCTTAATAGAGTATTTGCCAATTAATGAGCCCTCGACGTCAGCTTGACCTTCGGCATTGAATTGCGGTCCATCACCGATATCCTGAGTATCTTCTTTTACAACGCGATAGCCGTTCTCATCAGCTTCATAGTATACGGTACGCATTACGAAACCATCACTGTACGAATACATGCCCGTTACTTTGGTGCCGTCACGAGTCTCTTCACGTTGAATGCTTCCATCATTGATTTGATCCTCTATGCGCGAATTAAACGAATACTGGGCATTTTCATTTTGAATACGTTCCAACTCAGCCTTATCCAATTCGTCGGCTTCATCGCGATCCTGAAAGAAATTCATTCACTTTATATATCTTGATAACGTAATTGTGCTGTTGTGAGTTCATTTCTCATAATAAATTGCAAATAATTTAAGAGACGAATTTAATGAATGTTTTGCATTAATCAATTTCCGTGTATATGTGTGTGTATGTGTGTGTGTGTGTGTGTGTGTGTGTGTGCTTAACATAGGAATTATTTAACAATTAATCATCTTGAATATGATTTCGTTCAATGTTAACGTATTTGCAATTTTTGGTTTGTCAAGGCCGCTTAAATGACATTGAAACTAAAAGCAAATGCCTTGCAATAGATCTTGAACTGCTTTAACTTGGCGTAAAGCAAAATAAAATTTACTCAATTATATCGGCAAATTGTTAGAAAGTTGGAATTGTATATACATCTGTATATATATATATATATAAATAAATAAATATTTTAGGGCCGATCTTAACTTGCAATTGGTTTTTTTTATTTTCTTTTTCTTTTCAATAAACAACGCTCAGGAAGTTGAAAAAGAATTGAAGAATTGTATGCAACTGTTCAAAATGCTCGATTGTTGAGGAATTGTTTCAAACTTCGTTTCAATACGGAAGACTAAACCTTGGAAATTAGCCTACATTTTGAACGAAATCAAAATGAAACACTAATTACTTCTACTACTATATGTATGTATGTGCTGTTCAATATTGACTCCTGTTCGATGAACACCTGTAAAATCTGAAAGAGGATTAATTAAGAGATGAAATAATTGTCGATGATGATCAGCATCGAGGGATTCCAATATCAATTAAGTTGCGAAGTTTTCGCATTTCAATATTTCAACTCTAACTAATTTTTCTCACCGAAAACAAAACAACGCAATTTGAATGAACACTTCATACAATTCCATCTAATATTTAAAGAGCAGCATTTAAACCATAATTGAAAATGTCTACTATGATGTACATACATCTACACGATGTACCAGATCGCTGGTACGATAAAAAGTCAAGGAATGCCGAAGAATTATTTTTCACATATTCTTTAGAGATGTAGTCCCCTATGAGTGTGAGAAGTTAGCAAGAAGCGCGGAAAGAGCGAGGGACAGGCAAACGGTAAACGCAGTCTAGTGGGTGTGTGTCCAATCGGTAGGCATTTATTCAACGGGTTACGGCCACAATATGTTCGACCGTACCGGCGATTTGAATCCACGAACACTGACTTGGTAGTCCTCGAATCTTGCCTACTGGACGAAGCTAATTGCAAATTGAATGAAACCTTTCCTCATAGTACATATAATAGTACATATATAAAAGCGCAATAAATCTTTCAAGTAGACTTGATCCCCCCTTGAAAGTCCCCTTAACGCTTTTGCAATTAAATGAAACTTTCTTCTGCCTTCATTCTTATACCAATCGCCTCTCCAGTACACTATCATTTAAAAGATTTACTATCTACATCACGAATGTCCAAACACTTCGAACACTTGGTGAAATGTAAACAATTCCGCATTCGAAAAATGTATGAATTTCACAAAAAGCGGGCCAAGGCTTGCACAATTTAAAACATTAGTGCTCAGGAAATTGCAACACTTCTCAACGACTATTTCATTGTGGTAGAGTGATTGCAAAAAGATTCGATTTAATCACTTTTGAATAAAATTTTCCCCAAGCCAAAGCACGGCCAATGCACCTCGCGATATGAGAAGAATTGAAAGAAAGTCCATATCCAAGAAATCAAGTGTACTGGGAGTTGAGACGATAATCTGATAATTCTGAAAATGATTAGAAATCTATATATAGATATATAGTAAAACTTTGAGTCAATCGCAAGCCCCGTTTTGTAGACTATATATAGTAAATTCGCGCAAGCGTAATATGCTACGGCTTAAAAGCGTTATAGGGTTTATAAGGAGGTTCAGTATACGACAAGATTACAATTGCAATGTGGTTAAGGTGAAAATATGTCCAGGAAGACACAGCAAAACTCGTAGTAAAATATTTATAAATGAAAAAAAAAGATTTCTTCGCGAATGCAAAAATATTACAAATGAATGGTTGAGCAATAAAAGGCTTATGCAGTTTTTCCGCTTCTGTCTGCTAAGTCTTTTGCAAATATTTAAGTTTCCAGAGTCTGGGAATGACTATTTTAAGCTCAATATCTCTTAATTGTTATGCTAAAATGGGACCAGCCATGTTTTTATTAAGCTGAGACTTCGCATGTAATTCTTCTAATTATATATTTCAAAAATTAATTTGTCTTAATCAATAAAATTATTATAATTAAGAATGAAAATCGCAAATGTATATCATATTTTTGGACAAAAAATATTAAATGTGTAACGCATAAACGGATGAAAACTATAATTATTTTATATTCTTTTTCACTTATATACACTACACACTACACACTACTCTCTCTCTCTCTCTCTCTTTGTTCTCTCCTCTCCCTAACGAGAATCCGTGCCTATACGTATAGGAGAATTCCGTCGAATGGTGTGTAAAATAAATAAATAAAAAGAATTGTAATTGCGGACAGAGATATTGGGAATAAGTAAGAGCAACCCAATAACATAGTGCCGGCAGCACGCAACAATTTTAATCCAAGTAATCCTCATACGAATCTAATGAAATTTTTTTAAACTTGATGTCGAAAAATCTATATATTGGGGAACACACACCAAGCTACACTGTTTAGCAAAATAGCATTTGACTGAAATGAACAGAACTTGAATAGAATTGTGTTTAACTGCGTAAACTCTACTAACTCTTCTATCTTACTGCGTATATAGCACAAGCCAACACGATATACGTCTGTAATTATAGTCAAAATTGAAATATATTATAAACTTCCAAACTTCCAAAATCTAGATCATGAAAAAAACATTACTTCAACCATCCAAAATTCATGCATTTGTTCTGTGCACACTAAACACTGAAACCTCACTCTAATTAACGCTATCCGCATTTTTAATCTTAACGCTCCACTCCGCTTCAACTATATTATGAGCAGAAATAATATTAAGACACCGATAGCCTCTTAAAAGTTTTGTTACTTCACTTCAAATGGCCAGCGTCGCCGTGTTTGTGTGGTTTCAATTTCAAAGACTACGTATGTATGTATGAATGATATACACACAGTTTTAGTGCCTTGAAAGTGCCTCTTTCTAGCACAACTGTCGATTAGCTTTGACGATGAAGATTTAGGTTAAAGCACTAAACTAAGCGGATATTATAGAAATGGCCCTTAGACAGCAAGCAAATAATTTCTGTATTTGCAAAGTCAATTACAAAAACAAAATAAACAAAATGTCCTTTTACGTGATTTTTTATTAAATGATTTGCTTTTTGGATTGAATGGTTTTTAAAATTTCACTCACGATTGGCAAAGCAATAGCAACAGCACTCAATAGACAGACAATTAACGCGTATTTAAACATATTTGTTGTTGTTGTGGTTGTTTTTTTTTCGATTTTTAAATTTTTATTAATTTTTTTTTTTTTTTTTTTTTTTTTTTTTTTTTTTTTTTTTTTTCGTAGAGTTTAGTTTTGAATTTATGCAGAAAGTCAACAATAGGAACCGCCGTTGTTTTATTTGAATGGTGTGAACGTTTCAAGTGTATGGTCGAGTGTGCGCTTATGAACGTGTAAATATTCTTCTTTTATACGCACTTGATGTACATATGAACATGAACGCACTCACTCGTTCAGTCTCTGTTAACGGTACGGTACGACGCCAGAGCTACTGTTATCTTCAGAAATAATTTCTGCTTTTGCTTTGCAGACGACAAGCACAACAAATGTCAGCAGTTACCTCACTTAGAAGACCTTTGTATATCTTTTTCACCTTTTTTTTCTTGATAGGTAATGAATATAAAATTAAAACGAGTATGAAAAAATGTGGTTCCATAATCAATACGAAACGTATCCAGCAAACGTATGAGAATCTTTAACGATTTTTTTCAATCGTAAAAAAAAAAAAAAAAAAACACATTGAAACACTACATCACCCTACAGTCCGAAATAAAATGTTATGTGGGAAGTGGTCGTGAAAGCGTTTTTAGTAGCATAACATAAGAAAATAACAAAGGACAAAGGGACAGACAAGCTTAACGCCGATATAGGAAACGATAGGTTTATCTCAAGTCCTTTAAGATGTTCCGCACACAACTTAACATACCCTTATAGTACAAGTGGTATATAAAATAAAATAAACGTCGAGTCCGAATCGAGTTCCGGGTCGATTAGTGTTGCAATTGTTCGAAGATTACAGCGTTTTAGGCAGCCTTAAAGCGAAATTTAGTTTATCTTGAAAGCCTATGTATTGCGGGGTTGCGGTGCGCGGAGCTAAAGTTGCATCGAAAAAAATTTATCTTTTGAAACAATTATTAATTTGGAACGGCCGCCTTTGCCGATGATAATTCCATTTAGCTGCAGGTAGTGGGAGCTTCTACTAATACGCCCCTCTTCGGTCGACAGCCGAATGAAATAAGTCGTTGAAGGTAGGAAATATTAAGTATTGTAGCGCAAATTACCTAACGCTAGGCTAATCGTAAGGTAGAAAAATACATATATGTACGGCTCACATTCAACAAAACAAATTATGGTATTTCCTAACTTCCGAACCCAGCAAACAATAGGTTTTGACTATCGATACTCGCAGAAGTCTCTTCCATTTGTTCGAGCAATGAGGCCGCGCATATGCCGTTTCGTTTAGAGACGTTAATCTCTTTATCTATTGATAAGGTCGGAGAGGGATATAGGAAATCCGTTATCCACATTTAGTTTTATGTTGATTGCGTCATCAGACAGCCTGCATTATACTAGCATCAGTGTCGATGTTGATTATTCGAAGGTAGGGCCCAATCGTACTATTGTTTAGAAAAGTTTGTTACCAGCCCAACTCATCTATTAATGACTATGTCCCCCTCCAACTTTGTTACCGCTTACTAAGAGTCCTAGAAAACCGATATGTGCAGAGTAGAGATCTCCCTTCCCTATCTGCACTACTACTGGAAGTACTTAGACTGGAAGTACTCCGGACTTGTGAACTTTTTATCATAAATCCTAAGAAAGGCAGTGAGATTAGCCAGGCCTGGTGGAGTTTCGTTATTCACAAGCTTTCTATCTCAGCTCAGAGGTGAAAACTGCAACAACAGAAGAAATAACGATTAGACGTCCAAATTGAATTTTTAAATTCATACTACGGCATAGCACAGCATATGTCGAAATTGATTTACGCTTCGCTGATATTTCGTTGATGGACATAAAAGTTTGTAGGTAGACAGACTTACTGCATTAATGCGATGCTGTATTCAAGATGGTGTTAATTTGCTCTCGTTTTCATATATGCCTTTACAGGTTAGTCAGTATGTAGCTGATGTGATAATTGCTTGCTTTCGATATTTCTGTGTTTACCACAAGCATCTTGTATTTTGAAGCTTTAGCTGAATGCGTGAACTAAATATGACGGTTCAATACGAAATGATGATGAAATTAGACCTCCCCGTGTTAATGGAGAAAGCGAAACTTGACATGAACACATTATGCATAAAAATTGCATAAGTGTGTGTGTGCATTAGATTACCGGAAATGTGTTCACGGATTTTAGCAGCATCAGGCGGCTTTAAATCTCGTTGGTGCGCTCGGCTTACCCTTATTATTCGGAGCCTTCTTAGTAAATTGTACGGTCGTCCCTTTAAGACATTTCGACCGACCAACAAGTAAGAACATTACAGCCGGCCTCTCCATCACCAAGCTCAGCACGCGTATTCACCTGTTTTGGTATTAATACACCAAAAATCGCTCATTATTTTCACGCAAAGGCATATTTTTCATGGAAGCCCGTATACCGGAAGGTGTCCAAGACATTACACGACATAATCGAAATTTTGCGAAACTTATTTACTGACAAAATATTTTATAACTTTTTAATTTCCATAGCGGAAAACTAAACAGTAGACTTTCTTTCCATATAACGGCTTGCTTTTCATGGATGATCCGTATATATGTTAGGGTCTAAAAAGTAGATCTATCCTATGATCTATACTATGGTTCAGTTTTCATTATAAAATCTTCAAAATGAAACCCTTTTCTTAAGGGCTTACTATTCATGAGATATCTAACACGGAGTGGGGTCCAAGGACTAAACCCATTTGGTTTAAATTTTTTGCATCTGAAATTACTATCGTGAACCAATTTTCGTCATAAAACAATAGGCCTTTGTAGCTTAGAAAGGTTTACATTTCCTGAGAGTCCTTGTATGCGTTAGGGCATCCAAAATATATTGACTGCTTTGCCAATTTACTTTTAACAAAAAATTTTCAATATTCATAGCAACGGTTCTATGAGAGACGGTTCAAAAAATTACCCTAGTCTAACCAAATGTTTGGTTCTCCTTTGAAGCGCTTAAATGAAAGTTGATGGTTTTTTTTTTTTTTTTTTTATTTACGAGTACCATGTCTCGCAGATGGGTGGAACTGCCTTCACAGAAATAGGTGGGGAATACAAACTAAATATTAGTTTCTCTAGGGAGATTGCAGTGGTGCTGCTGCCATCTTGAAGATGATAAGAAGTATGAAAAAAAAAGCTTTGGCAATAATTTGACTTTAAGTCGGGTAAATATATGCAAAAGGGTTCAGAGTGCATTTGTGCATTTAATGCCGATTACGAATAGATTCCAATGCGAGTTATTGTAACGGTATTGTACAGCAAAAATGCTTTCCTTTATAGCTAACCGTTTAAACTCTATATATGATCGCATTGTGATAAAAGACCTTTTAAATATATTTTCTTTCGAGGCTATCTATAACTAGCGCCTATAACTAACGATAGTAGGAAGTTCATAATTAACTGGAAATTCGACAGGATTGCCTTGCAATACAAAAAATTTTTTTTTTTTTTTTTTTTTTTTGAAAATTTCTCATTATCTCATAACGATGCCTCAGAACCAGATTATTGCAGACTAAAAGCATATAAAGAGATATCCGCTTTTATATATTCATGTATGTATTCATAGTTGTTTTAAATGGACATTAATGAATCTACTTAACACAAAAATTTTTATGATGAACGCTTGCGAAATTCCTCTGAATGATCAGTTGTTGTTATTATATTTAAAGTGAAGCAAAAAAAACAAAAACCGGTAGAAATATATTTATATGTAAGTATGCTAAGTAATATGTATAACAACAGCCGTAAACCATCTATTTCTGATGTTTTTATCTTCACATAGCTTAGCTTCCGAACTTGTTGACCTTGAACAGAATTACATAAGATGGGCGAATTGCAGTCAACGTGGATAAGAGCATCATGCTCTATGGGTAAAGACAGAAACATTTGTTGAAACATATATGTTACGATGTACGAAATTTAAAACCGCTGACCATGTTGTGGGTCTTCTTTGTGAGTCGCCTTTTAAACTAAACTGGTTGGTTATCAATGAATTTGAATGTCTCGTATATATGATAAACGCATAATGACTTTCATTAGCCATCATTCACAATGAACGCTAAAAAAACGAAGCCAACGTTATACGCACAAAACGAGTTTATTTATTTATTTAGTATATTTTTTTTTATTTATTTATTTATTTTTATTTATTTTTATTTTTTTTTTTTTTCAAGAAGAAACGGTTGTAACACTTTTGAGTGTTGTTATCTGGGCAAGTCGTTAAAATTGATTTATTTTACGCTTCAGTTGATGAACTTTTCAAAATATAATTTTAATTCCAAGACGAATAACATTTGAATTTGATGCTTATCTTTAAGTCTTAAGTCACATCACTAAAATTTAATTTTTCCCTTATACACATCATCGAAGGATGGGGTGTATATTCCCCAGAATATACCCTATGTCCAGAATGTATATTTACTCTTGATTGGCATCAAATTGTCGAATCGATTTAAGCATATCCCTCTGTCCGTCCGTCCGTCTTTGTAATGTAATGACGTTATCGACTTCAAATTTGGCAGAGACATTGAAAGTTCTTGCACGCAGGTTGGTATTAAAAATGGGATAAATCGAGCACCAACCACCACCTCTGTGCTTCAAAGGGAATGAAAAATTGGTTTTTTCCTCATTACTTAGAAACTATAGCAAATAAATGTACAAAAATTTGACAGCATATTCTACGGGCCACGCCTACCGAATATTATAGTGTATCAAAATCGAATTATTTCTTCAATACCTTTTTAATACCCCACAAAGTGTACAAATTCTTGACTGCACCGCCTGTTCGTCTGTCTATTTGTCAAACATTCCGTCCGGTAGCGAAAATGAAGATATCGCCTACAAGTTTGCAAAAGAATTTGGAATTGATCTTAACTTTTCAAAGGACGCGCCTACAACGCCTCCTTTTAACTTTTACTTTGAAAATAGAAGAAGAAGAAGAAGAAGAAGAAGACAAAAACTTCTATTTTGAAAATAGAAGAAATCGACTGCGCCCACTCTGTATTATAGGGCATGAGAACCTTGCTCTTTAATTTCTTTTATCTTTAGTTGGGGCAAACAGTAATGGGTGTAAAAGATGCGAACCCGACCGAATTCAATTTTCTTACTTCTTGTATATTGTTTTAATCCTTTTGTCAAATTTTTTCGAAGACATGTAAGTTTGACACATGCTCTGAGAAGCAACTTGGATATAAATCTCCCTAAATACGTTAAGTATTTTCATACATACATACATCGTGTGTGATAGCAATTTGTAGTCACTGCCAGTTCAGTTTCCTCCTGTCTTTAAATGTTTTCCGCTTACGCAAACTAAGCAATGATGCTAACGCATCATTCCATTCCATTCCATTCAATTCCTAACCATTCCTAGCTCTCGCTCGCCTATCTCGTTACTCTAATCGGGTCTTGCACTGCTATGTCTTGTTTGCTTGGCATGCTTGGCGTCATGACAAAAGGCTAACAAGGACTGTAGACAGAGCTGGTTCGCCTATTTTTTGTATCCTACTTTTATTTTATATTATTCTTCGATTTCAATTTCAATTTTCGTTTCCATATCTTCATCTATTAAATAATAACTAAAGCAAAGCCGTAGGCCTATTATCTCGTTTCATGGATGCATTTCATGTGCAAAAACAAATTGCAACGTAAGTGGGTATACAAGTCAGCTGAAGGGCGACTAATGTAATCATTTTGCTTCATAAGCGCCGTAATCAACAATTTCTACCAATAACAAAACATGAATAATGAGCTTAGCAGTGCGGTCAATGTTCTTCTAAACGTATTCAAGGAATCATTGAAGATTTTCAGACGCAAAGATAAGGTATTCCAATAGCTAGCAACACGGGTAATAAAAGATCGTTCGGCCGACGAGTCAGAGAAACATGATATTCTTTCTTCTTGACTTAGAGTAAAAGGGCTTGAAGATCGAGATTCGAAGATTTTGTAGAGGCAGATAAGCAATCCGAATTTTAGGTAGTCGGGAAAGGAAAATTCTAAGAAAGCATGAACGAAGGAGAAGATGTGGTCTCTAAATTTGATATTAAGAACAAAGCGTGTTATCCGGTTAACAATACTTTGAAGCCTATCTAAATTACACCTCGGGCACCCAGAAAAGGCTTCAACACAACAACTAATATGTGTGATGAGGAGCGACCGCGCAATAGTATGTTTAACCTGTAGGCGCAGCCATTGGTTTAGGTTAGAGAGCGTACGAAAAATTTTAGCAGAGACACTGCCAGTATGGGGGCTAAAGTTGAGTTCGGGTTCAGCGGTTATCCATAAACATTGAGTTGAGTCGAAAAGAGCAATTGAATACCCAGGCGTTTTCATATTGGGGTTGAATGACTCGATACGGGGAGCATTGAAGAATAAGGCTTTAGCCTCACTGGAGTTATGCATCGAGAAGTTAACAATTGCTCAAGACTCGTTAATATTGTTTTCGAACGAACGAATGCGAATTATTTACACGATCTCTATAGAAAGATGTCATCTGCATACGAAATCGTTACCAACAAAATTCCCAAGATCGCTTACGAAGAGGTTAAACAGTAGGGGTCCCTAAATAGAACCTTGTGGTACATAGCCTAATTTTGAATTGTATCGAAAGCGTAACGATCTCGTCATTAATGATAAAATAATCAAAACCTTGTATAGTCAGATATTGCCGACCAAGGGCAGTGCTATACCCATCAACGAACGATGAAGGGCAACATCGGAGACTCCACAAAGTGTATATATGTTATTGGTTAGCATCAAATTGTAAATCGATTTAAGCACATTAGTCTGTCCGTCTGTCCGTGTGTTGTAAACATTCTCCTGGCCGCAAAAACGAAGCTATCGACTTCAAATTTCGTACAATCATTGCAAGTCCTTGTACGCAATGTGGTATTGAAAATGGGCCAAATAAGGCGAAGAACACGGCCACGGCTGCACGTGCTCTAAGAATATCTCTGCTTTTCAAAAGGAATAAAAGATTAGTTTTTTGCTCGTTACTTATAAACTGAACGCATGTTCAATGGGCGTTACTGTAGTGTCTGTACAAAAATTTCGGATCTGTAATCTCCCACTTGTTAGATGCAAGTTTCATGGATAGTCAGCAGATTATCTAGTAAATCATTTTCAATTTTGTGTAATCAACTTATTCGCTTCTTTACTCATTAATTCGGCAAGCACTTTGAGCACCTGCTTGCCTCATTTTTCGCCTTAATTCAATTATTTACTTGTAGCGTCGTACACAGAGCTATAGGTGAGGTAAATAAAATTGTTCGATAAAACCGTTTTCTAGTTCAAATATTTTCTCAAATCGAGATGCAAAAAACGCTCTTTCCACCCAACCTTTATATATAGTATGGGTAAGTGATGATTATAGGTAAGAAGATTGAAGAAAAAATGTTAATTAATTAACTAAAATAAGTTTCGATGAAACATATGTTGCAGTAAGAATTTGTTAATAGTACAATTAATATTTATGTATATGTATATATGTATATATATATGCGAGAATATTCTCAATAAGATTTTTATTTATCATTCATCATAATTTGAGTTTAATTTATTTCTAACGAATTTAATTTTCAATAATTTTTATATAATTCGTTCGCAATAGATTCCATATGCTTCCCGAATATGGTCACCTCTGCCATTGTCTCGCCATACTTTATCTGTGTTCTGAAAGAAAGAAAAATTTATGTATGTACATAAGTAAATTAAGAATTTATTTGGGAATAAAAAAAAATTTAATTTTACTTTGAAAGCAAAATATTAAAAAAAAAAAAAAAAAAAAAAAAAAAAAAAAAAAAAAAACATAAGAAAGAGAGCAAAACATAGACTTACCAAAATTTGAATTTCCTGTTACGAATGTCCCTGCGTAAGCGCTTGAGATAATGCACAGTCTACGAAAGTAAAAATTGAGAAAAAAACAAAAACGAAATAAGCGAGAAAAGGATAAATACAGCAGATAAGGCAGATCGCAAGAAATATCAGATCAATATAGAAGTGTGAATACGTTCTTGCCGACACTTTAGTAAAATTGAACTTTCATTATAAAACAAAATGGCACGAGATCTTCCAATGAAAAGTTATTGGCTATCATTACTCACAGGCAAAATATGAGTTCTGTACGAATACAACAACACTGACCTACCTCCTCAAGCTATTCATTTGTCATGTCGAAACCACCCTCGATAAGGCAATAAGCCATCGATCGGAACTAACATATTCCATAACGTTTCCTGGGTAATATTACTTTTATAGTCTCTAGTTTACAAAATGATTTTATTTAGTAGGAGAAGAGAGCAGAAGAGCTTTGGGTTGCTTTCTCATCTACTCGATCTGCTAATAACGACTTGGCTTGTTTTGAACAAACTTTTACTTGAATTGTTTACGAACAAAAGAGAGGTGATTGTGAACATTAGTGTCTGGACTTCTGTCAAGACAGAAATTCTTTTTTCTTTTCACTCAGGCGATTTCTCCTATTCGTGCGCTGAAGATTGGACCTCGCGAGCATTGACTTTGTAGTCCCGATTCTTATCTACTCGGCTGCTCATTCGGTTAGTTTTGACCTGTTTAATGTATGGGTATTACTTACATGTGGATCAATAGCATGCAATTCGGTCTTATGTCCATGCTCATCAAGGGTATAAAATGCTTTAGGTATGAAGTGACCGTTGTCTGAAATGAAAGAGCATTGCATTAACCCAGACTGAAACTATGTTCACTGGTGAAGAAACGAAAAACTTTTGAAAGCTACGACGAGTTTTTTTTTTTGTTATAGCTTTACTAGAAAACAATTTTTTTTGTTTTCAAGTTCTTATAAATTGCTTTTCATTCCGATAATCATCCGCATTTTGTTCATCCATGTATTTTATTGGTATGGCATCCTTTTTAGTTTTTTTTTTTTTGTTGATGTGACTAATCACACAGGGCATGTCACCAATACGGGCACAATGAAGTCAACAGCAAAAAGGAGATAGGGATACAGGGGTGGTACTGCTATGAAATTCTGGCAAACCCTGAACATTGGGCCCTTAATTCGTTCTGAAAACACCTGGTGGTCCCCAAATTGCTTACTCGAAAACTAATTGAAAAAAAAAAATGTGAAAACAGGATATCGATAGAGCGAACGAGAAGTAATATTGGCCGCCATTGAAATAGTAGTAGATGTGATAAAAGTTTTCGGGGCCTTTACCGACTGAGCACTCGTACTACAGCAAATGTAAGGAGATTTTTACCCGTGACTTTCGACTGCGTAGTCGCGAATCTTATCTACCCAGCTATGCGGTCAGTGTTCACGCGTCCAAATCTCAAGTGCGGTAAAGCTTACCCTCGTCGTAGCTATAGTGAAGGCTTAACTGTAGATTGGCAAAGGTGGACGTAAATTTGCTATGACTGAAGACGAATTTTCGCAAAAAAGTTCTAATAGGCGTGCTTCTCTCCTCTCTCCTCTCTCCTCTCTCCACTAGTTTATATGAAGAAGTATAAGAAGGACTGACGGAAAGGGTAATGCCGAATTGTGAGGGATGTTCTTAATACGAAGAGTGTAGAGTACAGAGTGTGATGAAATTGCGGATCCGCCACAAAAACTAAGTAATGGTTTCATCTCGTGGACATCTTTAAGGTTGGCAACAAGATATTGGGAAAACATATAGATCCGTATTTCTTTTGCTTCGAAAATTTCCGCCAATTTTAAAGCTACGCTATGCTTGAAATAATAGACTTTAAAAACGTTCAACTTAATGAAGCTGCGCTACTACTATGGACACCAAAAGAAACTTAAAGGAAATATTACGTTGTAACCTCAAAGTATTTGAATGACAAGGAGATAATTCTATAAAACCATCCTTGTGCAAAAAAAGGATAGGCAGAGAGCGAAGGGAAGGAAAGGAAGTCAACAAGAGTTTGTTCTCAAAGGCTTCTGGCATGATAAGATAATAAGGATTCCTATCAAAAAATCAATGATTTTTAGATGTACTTTTTCACTTTCTTCCTCTTCTTCTTCCTCGTACTCGTTGCTCGTCTATTATCCAAGCGCAAAAGTTTACGATCTTTTTTTACTCATTAACGAGTAATTTCGATTATATTCTCAGTAGCTTCGCATATTTCACCAGCTGTTGTTGATTGTGTCCAGTTAAGATGGGCTCGTAAACAACGATAAAGATTCCGCTCATTTTTTGAGAAAAACGTTAAACCACTGTTTCTCGAAAGAAAAGAAGTAAGAAAATTGTATTCGGTCATGACCGGATCTTACTTTCAAATTTTTTTCTAAATTTGTAGGCGAAATTTTGATTTTCGCTAACAGGAGAATTTTTACCACATATACTGCACAGTTGTGCCGACAGACGGACGGACATTTGAACCTGGCCACGAATTTATATATTTTATGGGATTTTTGAAGCTTTGTTCTGCTCCTTATGAAGGTATTGAAAAAAAAAAAGCTCAAATTTTGATACACTGCTACATTAAGTAGGCGGGGTCAATTTTTCGCATTTTTGTACAGTCATTACAGCATCACCCGTAGCATATATATATACAAATTTTTGTAGATTTATCTGCTATAGCTTATGAGTTATGAGCAAAAAGCCAAGTTCTTATTCCTTTTGAAAACAGGGAGCCTCTCAGTTCACGTAATGCTGCGGGCTTGTCCTGCAACCAAGTTGGCCCATTTCCAATATCAATTTGCGTGCAAGAATTTCTAATGTTTCTGCCGAATTTGAAGTCGATAGCGTCATTTTTGCGGCCAGGAGAATGTTTACAACAGACAGACGGACGATCGGAAACACTTAAAACAGTTTAGAATTTGATGTTAATCAAGAATATATATAGAGTCTCTTCAGCTTCCATTTTGACCAAATGATTATATCTTTCATCCTTCGGCGATGGGTATGAAAATAGGTAAACGATGAAGGATTTAAGAGATTCTGTCGCAACCGAATATAATGTTTTAATGTAAACTCAATTTTGTATGCACGGAGTCAATAATGAATAAATTCATTCAATTTTTTACGTTTTTAATCAAATTTAGAATAAGTTTATGAAATATTTTAGAGCAGCATACGCTAATCTCTTCACGAGCTTCATCGATCTCCATGGAGCGCTTGGCATTGTAAAGTTGGCACAATGCATTAATCGGCCAGTAGTGAAGAGAGTGGTTGCTTACCTTCCAATTATGGTTTAAACTATGGTAACTAATAAAATACTGCGCATACCTGAAGATCCAAGAACTGCGGCAATGCCGATTAGCAAACAAATGGAGAATACAATCAATTTCATATTTTCCTTCTTTTTTTCCCCTTTCCTTCTTTTCAGTTAATGTGAAATTTTTAATTTAATACTTTTTTTTTTTTTTTTTTTTTTATTAGATTTAGAAAAAAGATTTTGTTAATCTTATAAATAAAATTTATGGAAAATACTTGATGCAGAGATGCAATCACTAAAGTTAAACGTATACTAAAGGTTGACTAAGATGTGCTAAGAATTTTTATGTTTGCAAAACGTTGAAGTTTACGGTCGTGGCAACAACAACGCCAATCATTGTATTACATACAAAGCAGTAGATACAACTTCGGACTTTAAATGCTGTATAAGGTAAGTGCGCGTCGTTGAGAAGAATGCTGAAGACACTAATACAAGATAGGCATACAAACAAACGCATTTCGTTTATATAAAATAATTAAAAAAGAAAAAAAATGTAAAAAGGGAAAATTAAAATCCAAACAGGTTTCCATAGGAAAAAAAAAACCTGTACATTTTCTTACGAGGTCAAAATGAAAAGTTGCATAAAATTAAAACTTAAGTCTATGAATTTGAAATACTGTTCAATAAATAGGCAATAGGGCATGATATTCGGGCATGAGGACATTAAGTGCGCAAGAGTTTTAAGTTACTTTTTCCAAGGCCATATTCAATAGAGGATCGCATGATGGGCACGATAAACGCTTTGTGGTTAGGCAGCTACGCTTGAACTCCATAATATCGAATTAGTTGATCTCTCTCTCTCTCTTTCTTTCTCTCTCTATCTATCTATCTATCTCTATCTCTATCTCTCTCTCTCCATCTATCTATCTATCTCTCTCTCTCTCTCTCTCTCTCTCTCTATCTACCTATCTATCTATCTATCTATCTATCTCCCTCTCCCTCTCTCTCTCTCTATCTATCTATCGATCTATTTATCTATCTATCTATCTATCTATCTCCCTCTCCCTCTCTCTCTCTCTATCTATCTATCGATCTATTTATCTATGTATCTATCTATCTATCTCCCTCTCCCTCTCTCTCTATCTATCTATCTATCTATCTATTTATCTATGTATCTATCTATCTATCTCCCTCTCCCTCTCTCTCTCTCTCTATCTATCTATCTATCTATTTATCTATGTATCTATCTATCTATCTCCCTCTCCCTCTCTCTCTCTCTCTATCTATCTATCTATCTATTTATCTATGTATCTATCTATCTATCTATCTATCTATCTATCTATCTATCTCTCTCCCTCTCTCTCTCTCTCTGTCTCTCTCTCTTTCTCTGTCTCTCCCTCTCTCTGCGTCTCTCTGCCTCTCTCTCTCTCTCTCTCTCTCTCTCTCTCTCTCTCTCTCTTTCTCTCTCTCTCTCTGTACTATAATATCCTAGAAAGTTTAAGTGAGAGGAGTAACAAATTTGTAGTCCATTTGACGCTAATCTCTGCCTTTTACAGTATTTAACTCTCTCGGTCAATGTAGACAATTGAAGTTCTCTTTACTTATTTCTGGAATTTTTCAAATTTTTTGTCAGCATAAGTGCTTTAGCGGACGAGTCATTTCTCTTCCAATTTTTTTAGGCATAAAAAAAAAAATATATGTGTTATCTCGATCCATACGAATATGATCGGTGTAAGTGTAGAAGAGAAATTAGTTGGCCCGGATAGACGGACAGCCGGATATGGAGACATTTTTCATCCTAATAATGTATACAGCGACAAAAGAGTTTACGGCTCACAAGAAGTGAACACATTCGTCGCTATACGAGGACAATGGCAAAGATGGTCGTACACTAAACCTCCGCCCGATTAGAGCGGACACTTTCTATGCAAGCTGTACCTGGTTTAACATTTTTATTCACTTATAAGTAAACGAGAAGATTACAGATCTATGTCCGAGATAACAGGCAAAGGAGAAGTTCGTGCTTTGAGGTTTTTAACAAGAGATGGATACAAAGTCGACTAACTTGAATAATACTAACGCTGTTAAGCTAATAACTCACTGTACAGAGAGGGTGAACGGTGCTACTAAATGTCCTTATTCGTCGATATAATTGTGAACGAAGCTCTACCGCTTTTAAAATAAAAATTTACTTAAAGCATGTAACGAGAAAAATTTTCACTTCAAAAATCTTGCAAGAGAGATATGCATTTTAGTTAGTAAGTAGATGTCATTATAATTTTTCATTTCTCCTAATGATGGATGAGAATCACACCTAGAAAGTTGTAAATAATTGTCTTTTTTTTTTTTTCTTTTTTTTGTTTATATCTTTTTAAGTTATATTTCAATTTCTTACCTCAAGCAGTTGCTCTGTAAGCATGCAACAAACAAGCAGGAAGAATAAAGAAACGTGACTTAGTCGACTTACAACCTCACCGGTCTGGCTTACATCTCCATAAGCATTAATTGCTTACAATTAAAAATAACATTTGAAAAAATGAAAAAAAAAAAAAATGAGCAAAAAATTAAAATTATTTTTATACCTAATAACGGAGGGTAAGGTTATACTCGTCTTGTCATAATACTTGCAACGCTCAAAAGGAAGATCATTAAAGACCATTTAAAGTTTATTTATGTACGTATGTCACGATCAGCGTTAAATTCTGAATCAATCAAGGCCTGTCTGTCCGCTTACATATTTTTGTGTTTGTGTTTGTGTTGATGTATGTTATTGACACTCTCCTGGTTGGAAAAATCAAAATATCGTCATCAAATTTGGCAGAGACATTCCAAGTCCTTCCTCGTAGGTTGGCATGGAAAATGTATCAGATCAGGGTCCAAGCACCTGTGCACGCTAAGGCGTATATTGAAAGCCCTTCTGTTTCTCTAAGCGAAAACATATTGTATTGCTTTTCCTGGTCTGATTAAAATCTTCTAAATCTATGTTATGGAGAACCCTGCCATTCATGTACAAGAAACAGAAAATATCGTCTACACCCACACACAAAGTTATAAATGAGCCTAATTTCCGTTTTCTAATTATTACTCATGTAAAGCAAACGAGGCGGAGTATCGAAAATTATTCCAAGGACACATTGTGTTTAGTTAGGCAAAATTGGAATGTTGATCGGTAGGATTAAGTTGGGACTGTGGTGGGTATAAGTTAGTCGACCTTAGTCGAGTATAACTGACTTACTTGTTTTTCAATTCTTGTTCTTACTGCTGCATTGTAATCTAAGGGAAATAATTAGTTAATCGTGATAATCTTTATGGAATCATAAGTTTATTTGCTAATCAAAGGTGTAGAGCTTGTGATTACCTTTCACCCAAAATTTACAAAAATTTTGCTTAGATTTTAAATGAAATTTATTTAATAAAATATATGTGAACCAGTCTATTGGTTATTCACTTATCACTTTAAAGATTCTGGGAACGACCTGAAACCGAGTAATTGTCGCAGGCTTCTTCTGAGATCAACTTGACCATCATTTAGCGAATTCTTCCTAGAGCGTAGCCATAGATTGTCGAATGGGATAAAGCTTAGGCTTTACGATGGAATCGATTCATCGTATTTTTCCCGACCAAAAATCTTTTAAACTATGCCGCGTCATTAAAAAGGTGGGCAATCTGTTGTGGCATTGTCGGGATAACAGATGCCGCCAATTCTATTAATCAATTCTGAACGCTTTACTTCAAGTTTTGCGATCACATCCGCTATGACAGGGTCGTTATATGAACGAACAATATCGCAATTTCCTAAATTTCTCGTCAAAAGTCCCTGGACATTAGTGTTTCGTTTACGAGAAAAATGAAAGGGAAAAATTTTGGATCACATGAAAATGTTCATACGGAAAGGAACCTGATTGTAGGGCAAATAGATCTAATCGTGGGTAATTTTGGACCGCACTTCATATCAGCATTCTCATTGCCTTACATCCAAACACGTGTTGTGGTGTTCGATCCCCTATAAGAAGTCCCTTGAAAAGCGTGCTTTTTTTTTTTTACATCAAAGGACGGTCCATTTTTAGGCAGTTCAGCACAAAAACAAATAAAGAATTGCTCTTATATACGATTTGCAGGGTGTAAGGGTTAGTTATGAAGTGCTGCCATCTAATTTTGCTATGCTTCAGAGGTTGTAGTCTTTATCCAGAAGAAAAAAGAAACAAACAATGATTTTGCGTGAATTTTGCCGTAAACTTTGAAACTCTTGAAGCTTCGGTCGAAGTTATACGGTAAACAATGGAGCTTTTTCAGAAATTTCCCTTTTGTTTTTAACAAAGCAACGCAACAATTTCGACCAGATTGATGGATATCATAATGTCTTTATACTCTGCATCTCCTGTCGTGTGACGACATATGCAACGTTCAGAAAGATTTAACATAGATCCACCTATTGTGTAATGCCGATCGATGTGGGATCACTTTCTTAATCGATATAAGCTTGTCTGTCCGTCTGTCGATCTGTGATCTTCTGTTCAATTCGCAATTCACGTCGCAATTTCGATTAAATGCGGTACGTTGATGTGCTTTGGCCCAAGACCGAACGCTATTACAAATAGTTTGTAACGGTTCACTTTTTCGATTACTTCCCATATAACGGTCTATTTTGAAAAGTCTTTATATGAAAATTTCTAGGCAAAAGTGGCTTAGTAACAATACTTCGGTATTCTATCTATTGGTGTAAAAACTTTGGACTGGCTGGGGTAATTTTTTGAACTCTCTCTCTCTCTCCTACTGCAGATGCAACTTTATACGATCAAAAGATCAAATTTCCAATATTTCATTGTCAATATTGGCTCAAATTGTAAATTGCCGAATTTGGACCACGTAGGTCTATATTTTGAATACCAGAAAAGCTTAATAATTAATTTTTTTGGAATGAAAATTTGTTTCTTTATAATAACTAAGCAAAACAGTTAAGTGGACCTAAGTTGAACCACATGGGCCTATTTCCTGGTCCCACTCCATTTAGCAAGCCCTTTGAAAAAAGTCTTAATTTTCTGATCAAAATTAATTCATAATAGCATTTTAGCAAAAAAGTTGACGGTAGGGAATTTGGATCACATAGGTCTATTTTTTTTGGACCCCAACATATATAGGCGATATTACGAAACGCAAGCTCTTATGTGGAGAGAAAATCGAATCCAATATGCGGGTTTTCATGGAAGTTATGGCTTCGCATGAAAATAATGTGCACTTTTTGACGTGTTGTTAGCAAAACGAGTGAATAACTATACTAGGCGAAGTGGTGTAGGGCGTATAAATGTCAGCATTGCTCGACCATAATGTTCTTACTTGTTCAGATAAACTTTTATTGAAATGAAGTAAAAGGTGGAAAATCAATTTAATCCCAGTGACTTTACATGAACTCCGACTATATGTAGCATTAAGAATAGCATGCTTGCCTTGCAGCTGCAAACTGCAGAAAATATAATGAAATAAATCAGAATTATAGATAAGTGGCACATATTAAAAGTGTCAAATTGCACTGGATTGCAATAAGCTCTCGTTACGTAACGTATCGTTAATGTGCTTAATTGTTCGTTGGTTTGCACTTGAAATATTTTTTATATATATATGTAAATGTGAATGGCTTAGTCATAAGATTAGTTGTTGTAAACAGTGTATAAGCACAAGATAAAAATGAATTAACAATGAGAAGTAATCTTGACGAACTGAAGTGGGGCTAAATAGGCATTAGAGCTTTCCTTAAGTTAATCCAAATTTCGGTAAGAGGAGATTTTCATACAGAGTCATATTCACATTCAACACTACATTAATACCTCATATCAAAGCACAATCTCACTTAAATAAAGTGTATTTAGTGCATCGCACAACAACAACACCTCACTATAGACGAGCCAAGAAACTGCAATAATGTACTTGAGACCATTAGTGTTTATAAAACTTTTTTTTTATACTCACACTTGACTGCGTCGCATACGCATTTAATTTCATATTTAAAGGCCAGTAAACACAGAGTATTGTTTCGCAAACTAAACTCAAAACTAATGCAATCTCGATCTGACCATCACTTCGAGATTGAAGACAAGTGTCGTTTATCATTCAGGTCGAATTGTAAAAAGGAAAATGGCCTTACCAAGGACTTTACTAGGATACTTTAACTTTTCTGTCTATCCTGGAAGGAGAGATTAAACAAAACACAAGTTTCATCCAACATTAACTATTTGGGGAAGTCTGTAACCATCAATTAGGAAAGCATTTTCTCCATTGTCGCGAATCTTGAATACTAAATTTTAAAGGTGTTAGGTTAGTAGAGGTTCGATGGGTTAAGGTGAATATCAGTTCGTTAAGTTTTGAGCTTTTTACACTGTTAATAATCATATTGACTCGTTAAACAAATCCGCTTTGTGAAAACGAATAAAAAGTATATGCGCTAAGTGCGCTTGTGCGGATGTATGCAAAACCCAGACCACACCAATCACACCAATCATTCAGAATCATTTTCTGCATCGATTTAATCATATCGGTCAATGTCATGTCTGTCTATCTGTTCGTCTGTCCGTCTGTTGAAAGTATTCCGCGGTAAATTTGCAAAAGAATTTCAAAAAGGGGCCAAGCTGATCAAAAGGCCTGCCTACAACGTCCCCTTGCCTATGCAATTGAAAGTGTGAATGGTTTTACTTTTCGTGCTTTTTGCTTATCACTCATAAAGTACAACACCTCCACTATAAAAATTTACACTTTATTCTGAAAATAATAATAAAATAATCTGCTGCGCGCACCCAACGTTATAGAGCTTGAAAATTCGGTTGCTTTCTCCTTTTCCCGGGGTCGAGCAAATGCAATTTTCTTACATTCCTTCCATTTTTTGTTTCTTTGAGTTATTTTATACCTCAGCGAAGACACAAACATTTGGCTTTTTAGCAAAGACATCAAATACAATAAATGCGGGCTAACTTGTACTACGGACTACTTTCGTATATATATTTCCACCATATAGATACATGCATACATATGTAAAAGTGTAGTCCATTTTTAAAAGATGTTCAAGAAATCTGTCCAAAAAACTCTGGCTTGTATATGCTACACGAAAGCGTAAACGCATGGAGTAACTGGTCTATGGTAACTGGTCTGGTGCCTATGACAAATCCCTAACTCTGACGAATATCATTTATCTATGGAGTTGTTCTACTGTAAAAGAAAAATAATAAAGAATCTCGAGTGAAATTGTTTGCCCACTAAGACCAAAATATAACGGTCTGGTAGCATATTGCGAATTTCTGAGCGTAAACTGAATCGAATGATTTTCATAGGGCTCTTTAGAAGTCAACTTCGGATCCTTAAGAGAGTTGTGCAGAGTACGAGACAAATGGTATTCGAAGGTGGCCAACTTCGTGGCGATATGGCGCATGCATTATGTGATGAAAAATGTGATACATACATGAAATGTATATTAAAAAGAACAAAAAAAAAATTGTGAAAAGATACGCAGCCGACACAGACGTTGTAGGACATCATAGATGTACATAGCCGAAGAATAGGAAATATCGGTTTTGGCAAATACTGTCGGCTTAAGGTCGTTCCATTGCGATTTCAATTTCAATTTTAATTTCAGTTCCAGTGTAGGAGTGTGTTTTCATAAGAAGAGAATTGTTAAAGTTTCACAAGAGATTGATTAGTTGTTTGTTAATTTATTTATAATTTTGATTTTTTTTCTTGTTTTCTTTCATTTGCTTAATAAATAGTACAAAAAAATATTTCATAATTGTTTTAGTTAAAACGAAATTAAAATTTTTATATTAATAACATTAAAAGTATGTACGCACGCCTGTATAGTAAGTAATGCTTTCAAAATATATATAAAATGCTTAATTAACACATACATACATACATACATACATACATACATACATACATACATACATACATACGAATGTATTTTGACTTATAATAGACATTTTCTCAAAAGGAACTGGATATTAGGTTGACGATACTATTACATACGACATAAGGTTTTTTTATAAAACCAAAAAAAAAAAAAAAAAATTTCATAAATAAATAAAAAAAAAAAAAAAAAAAAATTTGTGCTCTGTTTTCTTTCTTTGTTTCATTTATTTATTTATTTATTTATTTATTTATTTATTAATTTGTTTTTTTTATTATTCGAAAAGGTAAGTCAACGCAATTGAAAACAATAGTTTCGTTTCTTTCTGAGCAAATTTTGATTGAGAGCGTGTCCTAAATAGCTATCCTAGGTATAAGTGAACATATTGTAATAATTCGTAACTTTTAAATAGTTCTCGGTCTCATGTTCACGTGGGATATGTTAAATATTATTTAGGACTTGATTATTTCAAGGGGATCGAAGGGGGTTTTGGTTACAAGATTGTTTTCCTTAGATATGATTGAAGAAAATGCACACGTTCGCCTTAATTTTATATATGATTTCACGTACATAGATGAATACAAAAATATATTTTTACTAAACAACAATTTTTATATGCATTACAAACCAAAATATTCTTAAATAGAGATACTACGACATTTAAATAATTTCTCATATCTAACTTGAAGATCACTTTTATGACATATATATATATATATATATAACAGACAAATGTTGAATAAATAAATAAAACGAAAAACGAAAAACAAAAAACAAAAAAACGAAAAAACGAAAAAGAGAAAAGAAAAACAATGGAAATCACATTTATTTTAATAAATTCACGCACATTCATATTCAAATAAATTTAGTATAGATTTCCAGTTTTTAATCTTCTTAATTACTTACTTAATTATATAAAAGATTTTCGCACATCACACATACACATAGATATTAACTAGACAAATAGGACCAGATATCAATCTCTTCTAAATTACCACACTTCACACTTCTTGGTGGGATTCATTTTTGAACCAGGTTTACATTGGAAAACTTCCGCAAATTCGGGCATATTCGACAAAGTGCCAACAACACGAAACTTAGAGGGTGAATGAGTGTCTTTTTCCATTTGCAAGACGGTCGTTTCGTCGGTGCCGGTCGAGCACCATACCTGTAAAAAATTAAAAAAAAAATAATATAAAAAAAAAGAACGACTCACAACAACATGGTTTGTTACGAAAGCAAAAGCTCGAAAAATGAGAAAAAAAAGTTTACCTCATCTCTCCTACCGAAATATTTTATTTCCCTTCTTACAAGTTTGACGTACGTACGTACGCATCACCTACAAGGACATCAGATAGACTCAATATAAACCTGTATGTCCGTCTGTCCGTCTGTCCGCCTGATCTATGTTCATCTAAATTTGTTGTGCTCAACCTACAGGTCGCAATTTTCGGCATATTTTGACAAACAATTTGATATATTGATGTGCTTTGACCGTAGAACGAACACTATCGAAAAGGATGCGGTTCGGTTTACTTTTTCGATAACGCCCCACATAACTCCATATTTTGGAAAGTCATTTCAAAATCTCTTGACAAAAGTATTTCGGCATCCGGGATTGTATGAAAAATTTAGTTCGACCGGGCCAGTTGTTTGAGCCCCCTTTCGTATAATCGCTTCAATGAAAATTGAGTCTTTATATGGTAAAAAGGCATAAGTTTCAATTTTTTATGGCGAAAACTGATACACAATAGTTGAGAAAATTGACAAAGAAATCGTCTCAATCGAATTTGGACCGCGGTAATCTAGTTTTTGGATAGCACCGCATATAAGGGATTACACTTTCTGTGAAAAGGGATAATTATTAGATAATTGGTTCATGGTAGTAATTTGACATAAAAATTAAGTGTACCAAATTTGAACAACATGGATCTATTTCTTGGACCCCACTCCCATATACGATTTCTCATAAATAAATTCAAATATTTTTCAATATTTTATTATGAAAATTGCTCCACAGTAGCAATTTAGCAAAATTTGGCAAACTGTTTGGGAATTTGGATCGGATAGGTCTCTGCTTTAGATGTTGTTATCATGAAAAGCAAGCCCTTATATAGAGAGTAAGTCTGGATTCTAGTTCTTTGTGATGGAGACTAAAAAATAATAAAAATTTTTGCTGGGCTTTTATGAAAAGTGCGCGTTGGCATGAAAATATTGTGTAATTTTTGATTTATTATTACCAAAACGAACGAATAGTGGTGTAGGGTATTTAAACGTCGACCTTGCCCGACTATAATGTTAATGCGCAGTTAACATTATCAACGACGTTGTTTCATAAATTTCCCTTCATTGAAGGAAACAAAGACCTAAACAATCAGAAATGAATTTGAGTGGACTATGCAGGCTGGCTGTAGGAATATCAGGTATCCACCCATGTGATTTTGTTAACTGCGATTTCATATAAGACAACTTGCCTTTAATATGACAATATTTCCAAACTAAATACAGTCTTATATACTGTATGCATGTATGTAAATCTAAGCTATTAATGTAACTGAATGTGCTCGACTCGTAGTATACCCACACGTTCGCTTAGCATGCTCATAGAAAAATGTACTTGACCTAGCAAATGCAAACGAAATGGAAGAGTAATGTAAATAATAAAAAATAATCCGCCTGAGTGGCCGAAGGCAAAGAATCTGGACTAACAACTCAATGGCCGTGAATTCGAATCTCAAGTGCGGTAGTGTTTTTTTTTTAAAAAAGCCTTAGAGATGTTAGTGCTTTAGTAGGACTTAGAATTTATTTTTCTACCTAAATCTCTATCTGTCATCTTGACAATAGTCGTTACATACAACAACCTGCTGTACTCGCTCGAAGCGTAAACATATTAGGAACTGTGTGTGTGTGTGTGTGTTCATCTACTCATTGTGATAGTAACGTAGTTCGTATTAACAATTAGTTTTAAGGTATTTGTCAAATAAATTTGGGAAAAAAGCTAAGCAAAGTAACAAATTCAAGTCGCACCAGATAATCTGACGAAATTTTTTATTTATAGTCGTTTTCCTTCATTGCAATACAAAGACTTCCAACTTTCTCCTCAAAATATTAATATAATTAATTAATAATTATTTATCAAATTTCCGTCCGTTCACCTAAATAATTATTTGTTGCAAAAACGTTTTTGGGGCGGAAAGTTCGAAAAATAGTACCGTCCGAAAGGGAATTTTGTTTATTCATTTAGCGTAAAATTATATCACTCTTTGTCGGTCATTGTCGATAAATCTTTGAAATATTATACAAAGCGTTTTTCAAAGTATGGCCTCATATGTGGTCCGGTACTTGGCCTTAAACAAAACCGTTCTGTTCGTCTCAGTCGAAATTTAATCAAAATATCTCGCATATTGTCATCCGTAAGGTGAACATGAAAATACATGGCTAGTCTCATTAGATGGACAGACATGATTAAATCATACATAGAAACCTATTCTGAATTGAAAACATAAACAGTCCTTCTGATTGTTGCTGGATATACAGCAACTGGTATACGGTCAGAGACTCTTCTTTAGTAATCCTTTATATGCTTTTACAGGTGGCAAACTTGAATGGTCTGGCGGACTTGTAATCCAAAACTGAACGTATAACATATATTCATATATATATATATATATATATCCGTCTCATACGATCTCTAATGGTTTAATCCTTAACAGCAAAGACTTTATTTAACTGTATTTCTTAAAAACTCTTGTTGATCGAACGGTAGAACGTTAGAGAACAACGAAAATTCCTTTAAGTTGAAACGAAAGTTGAGCCTAAATAAGTTAATGCATAATTAAGCGAACCATAGCCGTCATAATTACCTGAGCAAAGGACACAAAGAATAGTTGTTCATGAGTTAGATTTAAGCCGGGCAGCTTTAAGAGATCCGCTTGTTTGTCAAGAAGAGTATTAAGATAAGCATGATAGGCCGCTTTAATACCACCATTGTCGGCTATATTTTCACCTGCAAAAATAAATATATACACGACCGTTAGATGGAAGCCTAATATCAAGTTGAAAATTCTTATTAACCTAATGTTTGTTTGCCGTTTAAGCGCCAGCCATTAAGGACATACGAACCATACTGATTAGCAAAACATTCAATTTTCTCATTAAAGCGTTCAATGCTTTTATTATCCCACCAACGGTTCATGTTGCCGAATTTGTCATATTCGCGACCCTGATCATCGAAGGCATGCGTCAATTCGTGACCCATTACCACGCCCATTGCACCGAAATTTAAACTCTTCGGATTATGGATGTCGAAGAAAGGCATTTGCAAGATGCCGGCAGGAAATACAATTTGATTTTTTGAAGGCGTGTAATACGCGTTCACCATTTGCGGAGTCATGCCCCAATTCGTTTTGTTAACGGGCTGATCAAGTTTCTCCAAATTTTTCTTTAAATTGAACATATTGACTTGAATATTATTCTCAAAGTATTCATTGGGTGCGATATCCAATTCGCTATACTTTTTATCCAATTCTTCACCATTCAGGATGTAATCGGGAAAGCCGATCATGTCCGTAATAGCGCTCGCTTTGTCAATGGCACGCTCCCGCGTTCGTTTATCCATCCAAATGAGATTTTCTATATTGAACTTGAAAGCTTCACGTATTTCATTAATCATTTGCTCGGCCTCCGGTTTCGATTCACCATGGAATGCTTGACGAACAAATATGGCGCCGACAGCAAAGCCCACTACATTGTTGGTGTCGGCTACACAATAACGCCAAACCTCTTCGCCGCCATCCGAGCCCATTAGGGCTTTGCGTACACCCTTATACGCATCTCGAAACGGTTTCGATAGACACGACGACAAAGTACGTATAGCCTGCCATACCAAATAGTTATTCAAAGTACTTGAAAATAACGGAAATGATTACAAGGTTTTGTATAAATGAAAGTGAATTGTTAAGGTTCTTATAGCTTACTTTCTCCCTTCAATAGTCTTCTCCATTTCTAGGATTATTTTCGAAAGATTTCTTAGGAAATCTGGAGCGTAAACGATTACCACTTCCTTCTGAAAGACTCGACGATTGACCAGTTGTAAGGCGTGATCAAAGTGTTGCGTCCAGTTTAGGAATGGAGCCAACTTTTCCAATTCGGCCAATTTCATCGGATGGTACATCGCCTCCTCGTTACGTCTCTCTTCAAGCGGACTGGATATGTTGGCGAGTTTCGTTTCGAATGCTATAACTTCGCGCATCTGACGTCGTGCATCGGTTTCATTCGCTCCCAATAGCACGCACACTTTTGTCATATATTCAATATATTCGTGCAAGACCTTGCGATGAATTTCGGTTCGGTTATCATAATAATCCGGCGTCGGCAACGTTAGGCCACCCTGATCAATTTGTATAATATGCCGTGAGGAGTTTTTATCGTCTTCCCCTATAGCCCAGCCAAATAAACAGTTAAAGTTATATCTGTAATAGGATTTGGAATCAGTGACATCTCAACCTATATCTTTTTCCCCCGATTCTCACTTGTTTTGTAAAATTTTAAGACTGTTGGCCAAACTCCATTTGCCTATATTGAAGCCACTGTGCGTAACATTCCAACCGCCAATTTTATATAGTAAATCCACCATAGGCTTAGCACCCAATTTCTCTATCTGATCGTTTTTATCTAAACATGATTCATAATAAACTTTTGCTTTTTTTTCGGCTTCCGACTTGAATGTCTTCATAGGTTTCTCCAGAACGTTCTTTATAATCAATTGATTGCGTTGCTCCAAATTGCTGAATGTACCCCACGAGGACTTCCCCTCCGGTATTGGATTATTTTTGATCCATTGATTACTGAACGGCAAAGAGAAATCAACTAAAGATATAGTAAAGATATATTAGCGAGTAATCAGATAGCTTACCACGCGTAACCATAAAAGTCATCGCAAGGATTCACTGTTTTATCGATCGATTTTAAAATCTCGCTGGCCGCAAACACACAATGTTCCGTAAGACAGGGTAAATCGTTATCTGAAATATGCGAAAGAAATCATTTCGGTAATAATTCAGTCAAAATATATCAGTGAAGAGGCGAGTTTTCGAATTTCATTTTGTTCTTTTTCAACACATACTTCTATTGTGCGGTTCTACGTGTAAAATACGTGTATTTCTATCTGAATCATGTGTCAACGTTATTAATAACAAAGCAAGGATGATAAGGAACATTACGGATATTATAAGCAGCAACCATTTTTCGGTGCGATTACGTGAGCGCCAATTGAGTGTTGCCTAAAAAAATGAAATAGTAAAAAAAAAAAAAACATTGCTATAGAAATCGTTATTTTTGTTATGGACTGCTTATATTAACAGCACCACTAGACTATCAATTCATTCAAGCCTAAATTAATAATTTCGCTGCTTCCACACTTATAAGCAATCATTGACCTATCAATATGTTCGTCAAGTTTTCATCACTCAAGTTATGTGACTGAAATTTACCTACTTACCTAAAAACTTTCGGGTATAAAACTATTCATTCAATGTAAATAGATCTTAAGTAGGATAAGGACATGCACTGTAATAACTGTTACTCTCTTCTTGGCCTGTTACTATTCCATTTTCACTTTGGTCTTAATAAAAACAATTTTTAACATGAAAGAATTATTCTCTGAAGTTTTCATCTCATATATCATCATCTATCAGATGTCATATATCATATATTTTATATTATATATACATATATGTCATATACCATATATCATATATTATAAATCATATATTATAAGTCATATATCATAAGTCATATATCGTAAGTCATATATCATTAATCATATATCATAAGTCATATATCATATATAATATATCATCTATCAGATATCACACATCATATATCATAAGTCGTATATCATATATAATATATCATCTATCAGCTGTCATATATCATATATCATAAGTCATATATCATATATAATATATCATCTATCAGATGTCATATATCATATATTTTATATTATATATATATATGTCATATACCATATATCATATATTATAAATCATATATCATAAGGCATATATCATATATAATATATCATCTATCAGATATCACACATCATATATCATAAGTCATATATCATATATAATATATCATCTATCATCTCATAGATCACATACCACATCATATATCATGCAACATGTGTCGTAATATATGCGATATGGGGAAAGTATATATCCATAATACTTTTGATGATCAAACACATCGGATTATAAGTAAGAAAAACGCCATTTGGGTCAAGAATTACTTTTCCTACTTAATTCGAAGCACAGGACTGCTCACTCATCGATTGCTCTCGTTGGTAAAAGATGGCTAGACTATCATATCATAGGAAGCAGGAAAACATTGAGGAAACCCCGACAACCTTCAATACGTCAAGCTCTGCAATTGGCGTGGTTAGAACAACGTAGTGTTTCACAAGCTTCTCAAACGACTCGAAATATTCGCATGACTTCTCTGACCGCTTATGTGTGCTTGTCTAAACGCTCCTCGGCAAGCCATCTAATATCCTCTCCAATTATATCGGTAAAACTTTTTCTTAATCGGTCAGTTGGGGAACAAATACACACAAACTCGAATTTCCTTTACCTTTACGTACGTAAATTCTCAATATTATTGCCACTGATCGTCTGAATTTTGATAATAATAGTTTGCTTAGTTCGTTCGAATTATATTAAGTAACTTTGAATTTTTCATCCAATGACGAATACCGCCAATTTAAATACCATTGTTTCGCGGACGATATAAATCGTCGTTGCTTTGATATTATGACGTCAGCATGAGTGCTTATCTGTGGAAAGCTATTTAAAGGTTTATTTTGCGAACACAAGTCTTAAATGAAAACAAGTGAGTAACCTTTTGAAGATCAAAAAGGCCTTTATCATGTTTTTAGATAATTTTTTATTACAAGCAGAGGTTCCGACGCTTTATTTCACAGTAACTTCAATTTTAAATTTCCTTTTTTACTTCATATCAATGAATTTCTGCAATTATTAGAGAGGTTATGTTAGATTTTTCACTCCTTGTATCACTCCTTGTACTCCAAAGCATTCGTTTATGTGTGTGACCTTATGTCTCTCCTATATTCTATGTATGTGTGATATATCCCTAGAGGGTTGACATGAATGCTCGCCTGTGATGAGAGCATATTTTTTCTCACAATTTTCGATGGCGTCCATTATTTGTGTATCGTTCGTCATCCCTTAACGTTCGTTTCTTCCGTGGATCGCTCGTGTTTTAGTCCCTGAGGATCCATTTGCCAGTTTTTCATATCAAGGCAACGACCCTCTGAAATGTTTGCTTTGATTTTGATCTGATTGAATGCAGATCTCCTCTGATTTTAGGTACAATCACAGCTAATAGGCGTTCTTTCGAAATGTTCGCAAATGTGATGACCTGTGCTAGCTAACATATCTGGTCCGCCGACCATCCTGCTATAGGTTTTTCAATAACCAAAGAGAAGATATTAAAACAAAGAACGCCTATGATATTCTCCAGCGTACCCCTCCTTTCCGATAGCTCGCCTTGGCTTTCCTTTGGCGATCCCATCGCTTATTGCTTTATAACACATATCTGATGCGAAGGAAATGCAATGAAATCTCGTTCGTATCTTATCAAGCAGGTTGTGAAGATTAAATATTTCGACTTAACTTTTATATATATATATATATATATATATATATAATATATATAATTTAATTCTTACTCTCTAATCTTACAAAAACATTATTTGTTTGTCGCAGATGTCATTAATTTCCAGTTGAAAATTAGGCTTTGTGGACATAGATGAATTTGTTTTGATGAGAACCCCTATATATGGTTTAAGAAATACATCTATGTGGTCCAAAATTCCCTATGATCGATTTGCTAAGGACAAATTTTCATTATAAAATCTCAAAAGTAGACCATTTTGGCATATAAAGCGTTATTTTTCGTTAGAATCTTTAATAGGTTGGGATGAAAAAGTTTGGACTAAATTATTGAGACGAAATTTTCATTAAGATGTATCGAAAATTAGGCCTTTCAACCTATAATATATATTCAGCTTCCCTAGGTATGGTTATACGGCAAGGAGTTTAGAAAATTGCCCTCTGCATCAATTTACAAATTCCAGACAATAGATGTACATGGTCCAAATTCGATAAGGTTGATTTGTCAGTCTACCATTTCACTGGGAATTATTGAAAATTGCACATTTTTACCTTATAATGATTCAGTTTTCATAGGACCGATTATATGGGAGGAGGTCCAAAAAATTGGCTCTGCCACACCAAATATTTCATACCAATTAGGAATATCCAAAGTACCATTACTCAGTGACCTCTGGCGAAAAATTGTGAAAATTGCAATAATTTTCAAAATACGTAACGTCTACAGGGGAAATGGTCGCAAATGTTATCCGATCCGAATTGTTTTCAATACAATCCTTCCTTGGGTAAAAGAGCGTCAGCATAACCAATTTCGACCTATAGATCGAACACAAAAATACAATGAACCCACATCACCCATAAAGACGGACAGACAAGCTCAGATTGATTTCGAAAATGATTGCGAATCGGTATACCGCCATGAAATGGTTGATCATGATCTCATTACAATACTTTTGTTTTGTAGCTTGGTAGCTATTACCACCGTTTACTGTCTTGACATAGGGCGATCCAGTTATCCAATTATTTCGAATTCCACATTTAGTTTGAATGATGATGAGGCCGTTAAAAATGTTGAGAAAAAAAAGAAATTAATCATATCGTTCTCCCCCGTGGATCCAAGATTTAAAAGGCATTGAAATTCGGAATTTCGAATTTTAATTCCGTCTGAAGTGAGCAACTTTTTTAAAAATTTTTTAATTCGAATTTTTTTTTTTTGTTTTCCTTTCATTCAAGAATTTTTTCAATAGTCCAATGAGTGAGCGCCAATTTCAAAAGCATTTTCTGAAGCCATTCGTTCGTTCAACTAGCGTAAGCGAAAATTGCAGCAAAAGCCGCATACACTAATAAATAAATTTGAGAAATTCTATAAAGCAAGCTTCAATAATAATAATTAAGATTGCAGTGATACGCCTACAATGTAAGTGTATAAGATATGATAGCATGTTTATAATAATGATAAGTACGAGAACACCCTACATTGTTATTTAATTAACGAAGCAGATGATAAATGCGTTATAATAAAAATAATTTGATATAATTTTCATTTATGTTTCAATGAGAAATTGAATTTAGTTTACTTCGCAGACTGATGTTGTAAAAATGTTTATCAGATTTGTTGATATGTTGATATATTCTTACCCTGGCCGTGTGATAACGTATTTGCATGCCGGTGCTGCTGGAGGGCTCATTTAATTGTACACCCCCAATGGAGCTGCTATCCTCCTCAGAGAATTCAGTCTGTTTATAACGCGTCATCTGCAAGAGAAACGCAACACACATTTAACAAGCACTCAATGCATGCCCGCATGCAAGAATCCTAATACTATATATATATAACGCATATATATATATAAAATATAAGTTATTCTTACGTTAAAGCGATCCTGCAAGTGTTTGTAAATAAACATAATTAACGAACGTTCAAAATGAAAAAAGGAAAGCAAAAAAAAAAAAAAAAGAAAAAAATGCGCAAAATAATGCGATTTATTTATATTTACGATGTATATATATATATATATATATATATATATATATATATGAACTACAACCCCTGACTTTGACTAGCTGACTACATAAAGCTTTTTACTTCGACACGAGTCGGAGATAAACTATTTGCGGTATACAAAAGAATCATTTCGTATGGGTAACAATCGTCAACAATCTACGCGGCAATGTAAACAAATAAACATTGTTACGCGCTCCAGATATATGTGTGTACACATATAGAAGCCTATTATATATATGTATACATATATATATATATATATATATATTATTTAGAGAGTGCTTGCATGTATTCACTGGGCCGCGTAAATGCTTACGGAGAATGAAAAACTAAAGAACGAAGAATCAAAAGTGAGAATAGTCAAATGTACGTAAGCAGATATATAGTAAATGTATATATACCTATGTACGCATACAGTCGATGACGAAACAATAGAAATTTTCCAACAAAATTACATATCATGTTACAAACATTTCTAAATGTGTAAACTTAATATGAGAAAATTCAGAAGAAGAAAAATTTATTCCCTTGAATTTATGATTTCACGAGTGTCCCGTCCACTTAGAGTATGTGCGACTTATTTACCATCTCTACGTCGTAAACGAAACGATAAACGATAAGCACCAACGATGGGCACAGTGGCAAAAATTTTTTGATTATCTGCCCCCCTCTCCCCCTCGCCCGCACTTAATTGGGCATTTGGACAACTGGTAAACTATGTTTGTATCGAACTTTAAATAATTATATCCGATTTTAAGTCCGATATGTTTTATAACAAAATTTGTAGAATTTTTCCAAGATTTTTATCCTAAAGCGAAGCGTGCTTAAGCGAACAAATTGCAATAACTTTCAAACTCAAGAAGGCTGTGTGTATGCCGTGTTTAGATTTGTCTTTTAATTTTTAGACATTTTCACAAATTTCAATCACAAGTGAGCAATGGATAAAATGCTAATCGTACTCTGATCAAAATACCAAAAAAAAAAAAAAAAATAGAAAATTGAAGGCTTTAGGCTTAGAATTTATTTCTCTGACTAAATTAATAACAATAATAAAATTTTATTGAATTTTTACGATTTCGGATGCTGTACAGTAATAAGGCAAGTGAGCGGGGAGACGGGCCGATGCAGTTGGGACCATTCAAAACGGAATCTCTAATGAATAGTTTTTGTGTTCAAAATTGAAACACACATCTGATGTACTCCATGGACTAGCCATGGATGCGGCAGCAAAAAGATGATAGGTGAGATGATAGGATTCAAAACTTTACATTTACTCTACGGAATCCATAATGCACAGTTCTCGAAACACACATCTGATGTACTCCTCGAAAACATCAGATATCAGCGGACGTTTCATTATCGCGGATGGATATAAAAATTCGAATTTTCATTTAAGAATTTTTTTTGTTGGTTTCTCAAAGGCGCTATCTATAATTAGTTCATTTTCACTTAAGAATCGAATGCGAATGCATTTATATGCGAAAGCCTGCCATTAGCAGTTCGAAGCGTGTGTAATAGGTTTTCGAGATTTTATTGCGGCAGGAAATTGCAATTATTTTGGTGCGCATTGTGCGCACAAGAGTGACTATAATAAAAATATGAGTCTATAAGTTCAAATGTGTAAATATATGTTATGTATATTATTACGCACATACACATATACATATACATACGAAGGCATTAACATTTATTGTTTAGGTATACACTTCTTGTTCTTTTCGTTGCATATATAATATGGAAACGTTATAAGTAACATTAGCGGATGGCAGAAGATGAGGAGCAGGAGGAGGGCTGGAAGAGTTAGGGACTGCAAACATATATATATATATATATATATACAAATTTAAGCAGAGGTACATTAATTGGCTCAGCAGCGCATATTGTTTAATTTATAATATGAAATCTTTTCGCATTTATGCGATATCGATTATTATGTACATTTTGATTTCTCCCAATTTAACATATGTTGTTGTTGTTGTTGTTGTGCAATTGCATCTCCTCTACTGACAACTTGTAAAAGCAATTAAATTTTATAGTAAACAAACTCAGTTTATTAAAATTTATTGTCATTACAATAATTACTTTGTGCATGTGCATGAGTGTGTATGTATGGACGCATGTATGTATTTATGTGTGTGTGGGTATTTTAAAATTTTTCTTGTATCCGTCTTCTCTTACCTTGGCGGACATATCTGCTAAAATTTAGTTGTTCTTCAAACTTAAACCAAAGCAAAGTTTTTTCTTTTTTTTTTTTTTTTTTCTTTTTTTTTTATAATTCAAGGACTTCCGTTAACATTTTTTTACTCCGCCCTACAAGTGTTCAAATATTCATTTAAGCATTTTTCTATTTTTTGTTTTTTTTTTTGTTTTTTTTTTTTTTTTTTTGATTTATTTTTTAAATTCAATTAACACTTTATCGCTTTGTGTATGTATTTAAGAAAATTAAATGAAGACCACACTTATCTATTGGAAAACTGTCATTGATTTCCTACCAACCAACGGTGTTTATATCGTCTTTTTCATATCCTCTCAGTGTTCAGATTAACGATGCGCATGACCGTTACAAATAGTCGAAGAGCTGCCATCTAAGCAAACTTTTGAACTTTAGGTATTTCACATTTTGAACTAAGGATCTCTTTCAATCGGTTTAGCGTTTGCCAAATTCAATCTTGTTATCTATGAACGTTTTATGAAAATCAGCCTCGACTTTTTCGAAAACATTGTCATAATAAAAAAAAAAAAAAAAAAAAAAAAAAAAATTCATTCAATAAATTTTTCATCAAAATTCAAACATAATTCAAATACGTACCGTTTTCATGCAGAATTTCTCGAATGTCTGATCGAGAAACTAAACCAAATGATTTTCAAAGATCCCTTTTAAGGTCACCTTTACAGGAGAATAAAAGTGAAAGGCTTCTCTGCAGGGAGCACACCTTCCGCCGAAGCTCTCATTGTATTTCTAACACTAACCTCTTACGTCGACCTATAGTCGTCCTTAGGTTTTGGAAAATTATTAATAAAGAAGTTAGCGGTAGAAGGAAATTCAAAAGCTTGGCATTGTCGTGAAGGAAGTTGATACCTTTCAATCAAACGCCCGCTTAATTTAGGGGAGCTCATGATGCACGACTCTTTTCCAGTCCTAAAGTAAAACATTACTTTTGATGGCGTTAATCCGCGTAATTCTTGCAACTAATTCCGTCCTTGGATCACGACGTCTATTGCAAATAATTCTCGTATGTGTCATATACGGTCAACACCCGTTGTCTACTTCTTCAAAAATGACTCAATTTCGTTTCGTTTCCTTTTATATGCGCAGATATAAATTTGATTCACTAAATTTTTTTCTGTTAATTCATGTGGCGAACAAATATCGAGCTTCTTTTTGCAGCCAATCTGCTGTAAATGGTTCAAAACTGTTTATCAAATTTCATGTTTCTAACATGAAAATTTCTAGAGGGCAAGCAATTCAAGTAGAGCTCTTATGTGTGATCGTCTAGGTTTTAATATTTTTCGCAGATTATATAAATTGTTATACTCCACGCAGCGTCTGGTTCAGATCATATTAAGTTTTTAAGAATGTGTCCAACACCCATAAAAATCTTAAAATAGGCCAAACTCCCATTATATCGATTGATTCGGAAGCACTTTCCAAATCGTTCCAAGCTTGACAGTATGCTCGGCTGTGTATTCGTTTTTTGTCTGGCGATCAATTTTTGTATTCAGCTTTAAGAAATTTAGTTGAAATTGCATACATACTTACATACCATGGGCCAAGCACGAATGAATATTGAAAATTCATTAGATTGGATCCCGATTTGGGAAAAGAGAGAAATTTTCTTATTTTTGAAATATTTTCGCCAAAATCAGTGAAAACTTTTTCTTTTTTTTCTTTTTTTTCATAATTAGTAAATATTGAAAACTTGGCTGGGGTAGGAGGCCAATTGAACCCAGTTCCATATAATCAGTAAGCACTAGAAGGTAAGTCTTCATATGGAAGAAAGATCGAATTTTTGAGATGATGAACCAAAAATGTTATCTTATTGTCATATGAATGGGTTACTAATCATTAAAACTCTTCGCGGAAGATAGATGTCCAAGAAACAGATCTCCATAGTTCAAACATGATGGACTGAGTTTATATTTTAAATAGCAATTCTAAACTAATTTCGGATAGATCTTCTTGTTCGACGAACGTTTATCGTTTCTAAGGGCATTCATATGGGAGCGTGTTCGATGAACGGTACGATCCCATTCAAATTCTTCACCTATTGATTTAATTTCTCAAAATATCATTTTTCATATTTTTTACAATTATGTGCGATCGAAATCATTCGCAATAATCAAATCATTTCGAGCTCTCTCTCTCTCTCTCCTTCTCCTCCTGCCAAGTTTTCTCAAAATATCTCCAAAATTATGATCTGCAGTTTAAACGCAAGTGTATATGAACGAACAACAGACGGACAGACGGACAGACGAACAACCCTAGTTAAAACAAGCTTGATTGGTATAATAAAAGTTGCGTCCATTTTAAGACCTTTTGGAATTTGCGTACATCCGTACGTGTTTACTCTATAATCAAGTCATTTAGCTGAGACTAAAGCAAACCAATTTTTCGCATACGTTTTCGTGAAGCATATGGCAATGTCTAGATTAGTTTGCATTAGTAAGAAAACAAAAGTGAATGGAAAGAAAAAAAGCATTGTGTTAATTGCATTCAATTTGAAAGGTAAAGCAAATTCTTCGCTTTTCGTTTTCATAATTTTTAAACGTACATCTCCCTTACATCATAAGCAATCATTTTATTTAAAAATTTCAAAAAATATACTTCGAGAATATCGGAACGATCGGCGTGAGATGTGGATATGAATACTAGAATTTATAGATGAAGAAAAAACAAAATTTATTGAGAAAGAGAAATGGATCGCTCTTAGAAATATGACGTAATGCGGTGCACGCTGAATAAATGTACAAACAAACATTTTATACTTGGCTTGATATTATTATTTCCCAAAATGGAAGATAGCCCATCAAGTTCGCTCACAATAATTTGGGTTTGTGCCTTCACTGAAAAGCACAATTTTGTGTCTTTGCTTATAAATTACCGCGAGGTAAAAAGAAACCGGCAAAATAATCAGAAAAATTAACGATTTGTCGAAACCATTGATAAGTAAAAAAAAGAAATCTTATTACTACACACATACATACATATAGTGTGTATGTGAAAGGATGCAATTGTATTACGCAAAAATTTCGAAAAAAAAAAACATCCGTCCAGATTTTTAACATGACACTAAAAGCTATCAGAAAAAGCTGATTACTTTGCAGTCCGTCCATTCCGCCATGTACCACATGCCATATATGCAAGATACGAAATGAATTATAAAAAATTTCCGGTGAATAAAGGCATTCTTGAATTTAGAAACTTTCGAACTGAAATTCAATTTTGAAGCCATAGCTTGAGGAAAGCTTAAATCTTGAGCACTTTTTTGCCCCCTGTCCATGTATTGTTCTTGTGTTCAACCTGCAACTTTTTTTTTGGCAATTTTTGAGATATTTTGATCAAATTAGGAACACTGACGCGCTTTGAAAATGTTTTGGATCGGTCCACCTTTTCGACCGCTCCACATATAACGCTTTATTTTGCAGAGTTCGTTCTATGGGAAAAGATGACGAAATAAACTCTTAAACAAAAGTCCATTCTCCCTCAACCATTTCCTAGCATACCGAATGAAATAAAAAAATGTAGAACAATTTTTTTGAAAGTAAATATAAATAAATTTAAAACCGATGCGGGCGAGATTTCTAACTGTTAAGTTGTTTCGAAGAATTCATTTCACTTCATCGCATTTTCGCCTCTTCCCTCCTCCTTACTTTTTATGTGCTGGAGGAGTCATTTGTGTCAATCATATTTTTTCAACAATAAACAGAACAACTCTTAACGTCTCTCAAGTGCAATTGAATTGCAAAATAAACAATTAGAATAAATTCGCTGTTGTTGTGGTTTTTTCACACCTGTCGGTGTCACGAAAATTCTCTTCAATTATATTGACACTAAATATTATCTTACGGTAGAGAGAGAGACAGAGAGAGAGAGAGAGAGAGAGAGAGAGAGAGAGAGAGAGAGAGA
>KK502401.1:5718826-5731536 GCA_000688735.1 Glossina austeni
GTATCTCTCTCTCTCTCTCTCTCTCTCTCTCTCTCTCTCTCTCTCTCTCTCTCTCTTACACGTAAAAAGAGAACAGTTTTATAAAAACATGAAAGATTGGTTGACGTATTTAAGGTATTCATGTTAAGAAGCATGTGCTTGAGCTGATTATTACAATAAAACTTATGGATAGTTTACGAATTTTCGTAGAATAGATGTTGATCTGAACCTTGCCTGCCTGCCTGCTGCGGATCCAATTGTATGCCATTGATGCGGATTAAACGAAATGTAATTCCCAGAAATCTATCTCAGTTAAAAGTCCTTGACAAGTTTTTCTTCAATCATTGTATGCTTCGGCTCTTTTCATGCTCGCATTATATATACCGCACAATGCAACCAAACCTGACTATAGCGAAATAAATGTGGGCGTTATAATGTTTTATTACGAGCTATCTTTGTTTGTATTCAAGGCAAAGGTTCACTTCATGTCGTGTTTAGCTAACTAAGAAGCTTGCTTGCGATTAGTACAATTATGTGCCATCTCTATTTTGGTCAGCCCCTCAAAATCCATGTCATTACTTACAAACGTTATTACAAACATTCATACATTCTTTTAGGGGAAATGGGAGCATGCATCTAAAGTGTAACGCAAGTTGCGGGCATTGCCTCGCGCGTAAAAGTAGTAGGACTGCCAAGTTCAACTTTATTGCACACGTTGTTATTGTATTGTCTGAGTCAAAATTTTAGTGGCAATAGCGATTTTGGATTTATACTACAACAGCTGTTCCTAGCAAGTAAATATTGAGCTTTGCTTGCTATGTTTAATAGAATTTAAGATTGCAAGCCTAATCCTTTATCTCTTCTTTTAATTCCTCTTACAAATCTTTTTCTTAATTTTCTTCTGATAATATTTTTTTAGTTTTTGATATCAGTGGATGATAAAAGCACCGAAGATGTCCCTATTTCTCGTGTCGCATATATAATGTAAGCACCATGCTTGCCTGCCCTCTTCATTTATGACTTATGGCGTAACTGAACGGGATAGAATCGGAATAAGTACAACTTAGGCATTAGCCCTCATTTTGATAAACTCCGGCAATTAATTTGATTTTACACAATCCAAAATAAATTCAGAGGCACCCCTGTATTGAACCATGACAATCAACATAAATCTCCTTGGGTAAGCAGTTAGTGCTTTTTAGTGTTTTTAAGTTTAATTCGATTTAATTTCCAATAGAGGGAATACTTACAACGAAGCTTTCCATTTCATGTGCCCCGTGCCCGATTCTATTGCACTTGTTGTTTCTTCAACTTCTTGATTGCGAACGACGGCCTATTTGTGCAAATTCGAATTAGTATGCGAAACGTATTAAAGTGTATTTTAATTTAGAAACAAAGTTGCGATAGAAAGCTTCAATATGTGGATGGGATTAAAATGCAATTGGAGGAATTTTGTGAACTCTAATTTGGGAACTCTTTAAGCACGCTTCGACCTTTTCGGTAAAGAGCAAGAGCTGAGAGAGCAAACTTGTATGGAGTTTCTTTTTCTAGTTTAGTCCTTTGCTAATAACGTATCGCTACTGCCCGCCCAATGCCACGGCCATATCTTTGTACTACTCTTTCGTTTAGACGTTCGCTTAGCTAATTGAAGACACGAGATTTTGAAGTTTTCCTCAATTTGTAGCTTAAATTGAGAGGTAATCAGGTTTCATTTAATCGAAATAATTTTCAACCGTCCGCTTCCCTTGAATCATATAGCAGTTCTTTTTTTATTTACATTGAATAGAATCCAACTAAAAAATAATAGCAAAATAGAAGAGAGATTCAATATTAATTATCTTACACCATAACTGCCTTCGAATCTCCGGATGTGTTGTTAATATGACAGATGACTTCTCAGAGTGGCGAATAGTTCCGTGCCTTCGAATACAGTTTTGCCTTTTTGCTACTAATTTGATAGCAAACGTGTTAGAAAGACCAGATTGTCAGTGATTAGTTTATGAAAGGGTTTCCCATGTTCCTCTGAACACTCGTCTAGAGCTCTTTCTTCATGTCAAACTCTTAGCTGGAGATTGTAATTTTTAGAATATATTCCGCCTTCTATACCGTTAGATGACGATTTCTTTCTTTACAATGAACTTTCCGATTAGGGCGCTCGTATGTGGAATGTGTTGGAATGTGTGCTTCGGTCGTTGATGAAGGTAAAGGCTCGAAACGTCACAGCTACGATGAGAACAATGGAAACGTTGGGTCGATGCCTGAACCAATTATTTTGATGTGATAAACTTTGTTGAGAAAACAACTCATGTCGTTAATCGGCGGACAATCATTCTGAGCGCTGTCTTGACGGCATTTAATTGACATCATCCATGCACTTGTATGAGATACGCACGAATAAAAACATTTTTACATAAAACTTCATTAGACTCTGGCGCTGTTTAATATTGAAATGCGTGACTTTTCCTGAAATTTGAAGCTGATTGTGTTGCGAGAGATCATATCCTCCAATGCCTGTTTTCTATGTTTTAATAAATGTTGCTGTCAGTGGTTGCGTAATGTTTATGTAACTTTTTAGATCCTCTTCAAATGCTTGAATGTCGGCAACACATGGTCCGGTCTGAGCTACAATGCAAGTTCAAGTTTTAATGATTCGATTTTTCTGCCACCCCGTCATTCCTTTCATCACGAAATTGGAATTTGATAGTCGTTCGTGTTGCTGGTTTCGTTACATCGCACAGGCTATGAGGTTGCCGCATACGAGCAAAAATCCAAATGGACGACCGCTCATTCATTCAATTAGACAACGAATACATTGAACCGACATTGTGCTATACGTTGCACTTATGTTCCTGTAACTGATTAATAGAAAAAAAAAAAACAAAATCGAATGTTTTTTTTCCAATCGACTTACGGCTAAACTGTGTGTACGAACAACAAACGTCAATAACTACTGCAGGCTAACAAGCATAGAAAAAAAAAATTCTATTTTTGAACTATGTGTGTATGTGTATGTCAAATGTAATTATTGTCAAGTTAACGCGAGAAAAACTTATCCTAAAACTGCGTTAATCACGCAACAATTCTGCCGCAATTTAATATTAAGAAGAAATATATTAAATAAATTCAAATGAATGCGACATGTATCGGCGAAAGAGTCGAGAGAGAGAGAGGGTTTAAAACCAGCGATCTTACAGCATATAACATGTCGAAGATATTCGCTAAATGTCTAATTATGCAGAGGAATATTCGAGACACTCGATGGAATTGAAAGTCTGGTGGCTTGCAGGGCTCGAGCTAATCCGAAATTCTAGTTTATTGACTACAAACTTGGGCTTGACAAGTGGCCGAAATCATTTGGATTTGGAAAGTGAAATGAAGGTTGCTAGGATCTCTTCAAAGCGCGCTTAGCATTATATCAATCACAAACTGAGATATATATTGGACCTCTCGTAGCACCAGCAATACTCTCCCAAATCCATAATATTTGATTTTTATCGCCATCACATTAGTGCACCTAGAAAACAGTATAGAGCAAGAAATTATCAAAAGTTAAAATCCTTGAGAAACTTTAATATATCAGCAGAGCAATAATAAAAGTTCGACGACCTTTCATCAAAGGCTTTTATGTGTAATTTCAGATTTTACACCGATGAATATGTTAACAAGAGACGGCAGACAGAAAGCATTTGAACAAAATCGATCCGTTTCAAAATCTCGAACTCGATTAAGATTACATATGAGACGGACGGACAGAGAGTTATGTAAGAAAGAATAAATGAATTCCACGAATCATGCTCATCAAGACTATCTCCGGTTCAAAATCTCGAACTCGATTAAGATTACATATGAGACGGACGGACAGAGAGTTATGTAAGAATAAATGAATTCCACGAATCATGCTCATCAAGACTATCTCTTACAATTCTATACATTTTTCTATGCGTTATCAACATTTCGTAAATCTAACGTACTGCCCTACATGTGTGTTGGTGGCGGTGGTGGGTATAATAAATATCTTTATACGTTACATAATGTAAGTAGCAAGTGGCACTTGTCGCAGCGAGAGCTATCACGCCACAAAGTAAATATTATGTTGCATTTGAATGAGCACAAACGTTTAGGAGCAGCAATATGAGTGCTGCCGTACATTAATACATTACATCATTAAGAGGTGCATGTAAAAATTGTGAAAAAATTAAGAAAATCAAAATTAAATTATTATTAAATTCAAATCAAATTTATTCACCCCGATAAGCAATGCAATGTTTAACTATAATGTTTAAATATAATGAGAATTTCATCCATTTTTCCGAGACTATAATTTACTTTAGGCTTACAAATGATCAGAACGTACATTATAGTGCGACTTAGATTTGTTTTCCGGAACTAGTGAATATTCAAGATTCACTTCGAAATTTACCCAAGAACAAGAGATTAAAACGAGTACAGTGACATTCGCCATTGCAGATCTGATCGTTCACCAGAAGTATATTTGTATCAATGCGAATGTCAATGTTTGTCGATCGCAAGGAGATCAAACAATTTTACTCATCTATTTTTATGCCCATCACCGAAGGATGAGAGCACATTCATTGTCTCAAAGGATATATATTTTTGATCAGCATCAAATTGTAAATCTATTTAAGCATGTCCATCTGTCCGTCTATATAATGTCTGTGGCAAATAGTTTCCTGATCGTAAAAATGAATTTAAGTTTAACAAAAACGTTGGAAACTCTTGCACGTAGGTTGGTATTGAAAACGAGTCAAATCGGTTGAAGGACACACCTGCAGTACCACGTAAATTGAGAACACCTTTGTTTCTCAAAAGGAATAAAATATTGGTTTTTGCTCATTACTCATACACTACCACAAATATATCTACTATATTTTGTGGTTGACGGTGACAAACTGACCACGCCTACCTATTATTATAGTATGTCAAGGTTTAATTAATTTTTTCCTTAATACCTTTATAACGCGCAGAGACAAGCTTCAAAAACCCCATAGAGTATGTAAATTCTGTTTCAGCATGTCTGTCCATTGAATTGTCCATCTGTCCGTCTCCGCAACCGTGTAATATTTGTGGTAAGCATTCTCCCGTTCGTAAAAATTAAGATACCGCCAACAAGCTTGCAAGAGAATTTGAGAGCATCCAAACTTTTCAAAGAATTCGCCCGCAACCCGCCTACGTAACGAAAACTGTGAACGCAGTTGGAGCGAACATAGCTGTTTGGGAAAACTGTGGTAAAGTGATGTTACTTACTGCCCGTAATACGGACTTAGGAAGAGAGCATGACAGGACTTGGATTGCTTCGACGTTTTGCCCTAAATTCACAATTAGTTTATAAAATAACTACCTCCGGACCTTTAGGGAGCTTCGTGTTGGTCGCTGTGATTGCCCAAAAATTCTCGGAAAAAACTGTCATGTAGTTGACACTGAGAACAGTTTCGCCATTGAAAGAGCATAGCAGACGTACTTCCGTACTTATAAAAAAAAAAATGTGCTTTTTGGTTGATTACTATTCAAGGTCTGTATTGACATCTGTTTGTCTTCGAGTGAATGAAAAGTGAAAAAATGACTTTTTCATTGCTCTTATTACGCATAAAACAGTACTTGAAGTTAATGACGTTAAGTCAGGTTAAATTCAGGTTTAGGAAAAAATTCCGCACACCCACACCAATACTTTTAGGCAACTTTCGTTGCAACGTTCCATGAAATTTTATTATTACGAAGAGCGTATATAAATATATATATATATATATGGCGCCCAGATAATTCAAATTATTTGAACTCATGATCTTTAACGCATGTTGAATTGAATTGAATCTTACGCAAAAGTGTAGAATCATTGTTTAGAGATTGACTTGAGGAAGTGGATATCAAAAATTCGTTTCAAGGGAAATGAACGCAAGCACTTTTCTTAGTGTGCAATTGAGCTGAAAGTACGAGTTTCAGCATTCAATCTCAATTTTGATTTTGAGATGAAGGTCTCGTTGCAAGCACATCGCACGAACATGTCGAACATATTAAAATAGACTCGATAATGGTAAGCAATTTAAGAACATTACACACTACACACAAATGAAATTTAAATCGACACTGAGTGACTAGAAATAGTGTTCTTAAGGCATTGTTTTCTGATTGTGGTTGAAAGGTTTTATGAAGTCTTATAATAAGAAGCCTTCTATAAGATTTGCAAATGATTGATGATAAGACCTATTTTGATGACTGGATTTTAAGTAATTGATTCCCGAGTATATTCGAGAGTACAAGATTTGAATGTGCAACGTAGTGCATGCTTTTCTCTATGATTAAAATGGCAAATGACTAGTACACACACACACACACACACACACACACACACACACACGCAATACGCCTAATGTATGTATGTATGTATGTATGTATGTATGTTGTTATAAAGAAGAAAGTCATGTTAAGCATTTACTATAAATAGACGACAGATGTGCTCAGACCAAACGTATAGTATATTTACACAATTCCCAAGTGTAAACCTGTGCAACGTATTGACATTGAAACATTATCGCAAGCGTTACATGCGTTACAAGTAATACATGCAATATATGTGGAGGATTACACTTTTGTATAAACGCGTAAGTGCCTTGTGCCAGATCAGGTGTTGACTCGTTTGAAAAGCAATTTTCTTTAAAGCATTTCTAAAGTTGCTTTACACGCACGCACACACAAAAATATATTAAAGTAAATATGAATCCATATACATATGGTTTACCTATATATGTGAATTGTATTAAGTTAAAATTTTAAGTTAACTACGTTTTCTTTTCATTATGAGAACAAATATTTTTTCAATATATTGCACTCAATAATAACATGTTTGTTGGCGAACAACATTTCCTAGTTGAAGTCAATTTGTTGCTTATACTCATCCGGCACCATCATCTAGGTACGTACGCAGGTACGTACGCACGTACGTACGTATGGATGTACTTATATTACTACGTTAGCTACGTTAGCCAGAGATATCCTCCTATGGATGGAATGATCGAAATTTGACTATATTTCGTCTTAAAGGCGTAGTTGCAAACGACGTAGATATGTAAGTAAAGCTTAACAACTAAAGTTGGGAGAGCCTAGTCGAGGAGATTATTCTTCATTATTAATATGTTCGATACAATTCAAGTCGGCTGCTCATGACCTACGACCAGCCATGCAGTGTAATGCGGATTCGAATACAGTTGTTAAGGCGACATGCATTCTTTCACTGATTGGTATGGAGCCCTTAAATGCCTTAAGTACCTCTTCCTTCGTTTGAAAAAAAAAAAAAGCCGAATTCATTCGCTCACTTAAGCTAGACTCTTAAGCGATTAAATCTTCTCCATATCTCGATATCTTTACATTGACTTTTGTAGAAACAATTCCTGTTGTTTTAAAATCAAGTTGATGGCAATTGCTAACGTAATCAGTAACGCAGCAGGAAAACTTTATATAATTTTTTTTTTTTTTTAATTTCAAAGTGATTTCGTTTTCACTCACACCAGAAGAGATTTCTTCAAGTATTTTATACAATTTTTATTACTTACTACAAAAGATCTGATGGAATTTTTGTAAACTATGAGAAACTTTTGCAAAACAGATAAAATAAAAACAACTTTTTATTATTTACTAACCTCAGCGCGTATTGTGGCTCCACATGAAATTTTTTGAATAGCAAAAAATTCCTTTAAACTTTGTTTGCTTAGGTTTTCCTTATCTAACGCGGAGCTTTCAAATCCTCTGAACGAATGAATTTTTATCACAACTTTTGCTACAATAGGAATTATAACAACTGAGGACGCATGGACGGATAGAACTACTTCCTGAGTAACTAACTTATTGTAGTCGTTAAATTATAGCGGCATTCGCGCATTACAGAGGGAGGAAGGGAATTACTTTCGACAAAGTGTGTAGAAGTGTGATACGCGGTTTTGGGCGACTGTGTGACAAACAATTGGCATTTGCACGATTGGCATACGAGTACAGCTAACCTATAGTGCCGGCAAAGCAATCGAACCATAAAGTGGACAGAGGATAATATTTATCGAAAGAAATTCCACTTTTTTGCATGGACCCGCTGTGGTAATTGGCCTCGAGAGTATAACCTTTTGCTGATATTTTCTTTCAAGTCTTTCAAGGAAAAAAAATCTATCTTGAAAGAGATTTTGCTGCCTTGTATTTTGCCAAGGCACGTCTAGGAATTTCCTGATGGCTGAGGCTTTATCGAGACTTGTGGTGAGCACAAAGCAATGGCGTATATATCATGGTCATGGTCATTATAAGTCTGCCCGACAAAAAACCTAACACACCCCTAACGATGAAATATTCGCTTCGTATGTAAAGCTAGCTAGCGAGATATGCAGGTGTAAGCAATCGGATAAACTAATCTTTTAAATTTTGTTGGTACGGTTGCCTTAAATGGTGGGTCGTAAAATCCGAGTTAGCTTTATGCCAAGCTAAAGCCATGCAAGATAAACGGAGTCCTTTTGATAGCTAAATTGATAGCTGGTGCGAGATGTGCTTCGGTTTCGGCTTTTCCTTCCGGATAGCATACGATCTATACCGTGAACTTTAGTCGACGCCTATGTCCGACTAATATCCTGCAATTCCCTGCAATATAAAAGCAGGCGAATATCTTACTTTCGAAAATAGTTGAATCGAAGTCCTTTCGGCGAAGTGTTAGACAAATTAATATTTAATGTAATATCGAATGTCTGTATATTTTTTCGTTTTTTTTTTTTTTTCTTCAAACTATGAATGTTTGATTTACTCCTCAGTAAAAGCAGTTCGCACCATAGTACGACTTGGAAAGTTACAAAATTCAATAGCTTTTCGATATAATATGCATTGTGCTTTTTCATCATGATAAAGCATACATGCACATATATGTATATATATATATATATATATATATATATATACAGTGTTCTCATAAAAAATCTAATAATTTAAATTTCGAATCCAGGATGATGCTTAACCACCAGGGCGAACAATTTTCAAGTGAATTATTAACGAACAAACGACCAAATAAACACTAAGGCTAGAGCGTAAAATTTGCATAATTGTCCATCGCAAATTGTTCCGTATATGCTCATAAATTTTTATGTGGCATAACTTTTAGCAATAGTTGTCAACACATGTAAGTAGTTATGCAAAAATGCATATAACGTTTGTTAGCGTACGACTAACAATAATGACAGTAACCGTGACAGAAGTACATACTGTTAACTTAGCAACTTTGCGTGCCATTGTTATATCATTTGCATTAAAATTATGAGAGAAAATGTAATAAAAGCATCAAGGGGGCCAGTCACGTTATTTTTTTAGCCGAATATAGAAAAGAAAGTTTATGCATATTTTCAAATCGGAAGAGATTCGTTTTTAATCGATCGCCATAGTCTTTACTCATAATCGATTCGATTATTTCTTCTGTCAGTGTGTGTGTGTGTGTATGTATGTGTGTGAGTGTTCGATTGTTACATTCAAAATATTGAGAAATCGAAAACGATTAAACTGCAATTCACTGCAAGTGTATAGGTAAAGTTGAAAAGCGTTGACACCGTACCGCCGTAAGTCCTTTTATATCTATCCGCTAAAGGAAATCGTAACTACTTTTCAAAAAAATATCACGATCACGAGCCCTAAGTGAATTCAGCAATAAAAAATATGCGAAAGTCTTTGCATGTTACGATACCTTTTGGAGCCCCTTACGGACTCAGAAGTTTCAAAACAAAATTACGTTCTTTAAATTCCAAATATATCGTATATTACGATATTGAGAACGTATGATTGGTGAGCATCGATGAGTTACGTTCTATGCTGTGTCCAATTTTTTTTTACCCACTACAGGCCATATTTTAAATTCATGGAAATCTTTATAAGACATCGGGAGACAAGCCTCAACGGCATTATCCGTTACCGTAATATAAATATAAATTTGTTTTCGACTTTCGGCTTTGCACTGTTTGGAGTTGAAAGCTTCGAACAGCTATTATTTTTCCTTCTTTCGATTGTAAACAACCTTCGAATATATTACGTTAAACAACATAGTGTATAATGCTATCCTCTGTATTATATCGTGTGATGCAGTCAGCACGCTTATTAACAAAACAAGTAAAAACCACTATAGAGTAGCGCCGCTTATATTTAAATACCCTACACCGTTTCGCGTAATACGCATATAATGACTTTTCAACATAAGACCTTGTGAGGCAAGTAATTGAAGACGATAATGCGATCCGAACCATTTTCAATGGCTTTCGTCCTTGGGCGGGTAGGTCGTAGTGGATCGGTGTACCAAACTTCATCAAGTTATGTTGAAAATTGTGGCTATTGTGTGAGGTTGAACTCAAGTATGCATGGACAGACAAATGAATAGGCAAGCTTAGAATAACTTCATAAAAGATGGATCTATCTCGAGCCCTTACATCCGCACAAACTTAATATTCTCTTGTAGCGTATTTGGTGTAGGGTATAACAAATAAAATATAAGTGATTGATGATGACGATGTGTGTGTGTGTGTTAATAATTTGTTTCATTTTTAATGCTTCTTCTTATAGGATATACTATATGAGTGATGAAAACTTTATAGATAATGCATGCACAAGTCCAACAAAATCGCCAATTTCTGAATTCTGAATTTTCATTCAAATTGTTTCGATTTTCAATTTACGATATTTTGTTCAACATTTCCAGTGACGGCACTTATTACAAAATTCCATTTCAATTGACTTCTGCCGCTGCTTAAACATTTCTCTCTCTCTGGTCACACTAGCCGCAGTAACGTAATAGAATACATACTGTTATATATACACATATATATATATTTATATAGGAACATGTTATCACTAATGCAGAGGCTAACGAGTAAAATATTCCCTTTACGAAGTTATCTAACAATTGCTTCATTTTAGAATACATTTCTTTTAAAGAGAGTTTAGAGATCGAATCAAACAGAAAATTGTGCACAAAATCATGGATAATCGTTGCACAGCCAAGCAAAGTAAATATTTTATTAACTATCTGTCGACATAGGTACGACATTGAACGTTTAACTATTACTGTTGCGTACTCTTCGCCTATAACGAGTATACTCGTTATAAACAATAATAAAATTGCTATGCTATGAAATCAACTATTATTTACCTATACAACTATAAATACTAAGTGTTAGAAAAAATATTAATTTTTATTAACAATTAACGAAAAAAGGTCCGAATTTTTTTTTTTTTTTTTGTTTTTGTTTGGTTTACCTTATACTGCTGGCGTATCCGTCGACCAATTTATAAGAATGTGATATGCTTTTTAACAAGCCTTTCGCTGTATCCTTTCTAAGAAAACGACAAAAAAAATTACAGTTAACTTTTTTTAACGACGAGTATACTCGTCATAAACAGTTTCAAGTGTTGATCAATAGCTTATTGTTTGCGCGCTTAAGTCGTAGTTTGTTGTACAATACCAAAATCTAAACGGATTCGTAATTTCGCACCGATACATCCTCGCTTTACTTCCTTCCTCTTCAAATATGAAAATGAAAGAAATGTTAATCATGACCTATACCATTAAATAGTCTACACCAGTTCGTCTAATACTGATAATCATATAATGACTTTTCAAACTAACGCATTATAAAAGAAGCAGTCGAAAAGTGATTGTTTGTCCTTGAGCCAAAACGCGTCGGTGTACGAAATTTCATTAAAATCTCTCAAAAATTGCGATCGTGTAAGTTTACAAAAAAAAAGTCGGACAAATGGACAGACAAGCTTAAATCGATTTAGAAAATGACTCTAAATAGTTCAGTATAATAAGAGGTGCGTCTATCTCAAGTCCTTCTGGATGTTGTATGCATTCGCACAAAACTCCATTAGTGGAGTAGAATAAGAGTAAAAAGTAAAAGGAATGAAAGGTTTTTTTATTCATAGTATTATCCATACCTTGGCAATGAATTTTATATATATTTTTTAATTTTTTGACCGATTATATAAAGCGTGTCGAAAGGATGGCCGAAGCACTGCTTAGACGTACAACGTCCAGTGAAAGATATATAGAATTAATTGCTTGATGCCTAGTTTGTTATCAAAAAACAAGAAAAACTGCACATTGCGCCGGAAAAGTAATTCATCTGAGACGAACTGCTCCTTTTAAGTTTATAAGCGGCTGACACTGATTCGTATTATAAAAGTGAAAAATCCAAACAGTACGCATTGCGGCAACAACATTGCGCATGCGGCAGTGATTTAAATCAAATTCTATATATACAAATATCTGGAGGGGAACTGTGAGGGCAGATTTTAGTCATAAGCCTAACTACATTACTTAATGGTTTGGCATTGTACGGGGGCGATTATTAATCGATTGGCAAACTTTTTAAAATTTAGTTCAACATTTTATCCGTATATTTTCTACGAGTACATTTCCGAAGGCACGGTTGCTCACGGTTGTTAATTAAAATTTATATTGACTTAAAAAATATGGTTCGGTTATTCGGTAATTCGGTAGCAAGATAGATCGATAGATCAGAGAAATTGTGCTTCACTAATATTTTATTTATTTGTTCTCGTTTAGTTCTTGGAGGTTTTTTTGTTTTTTTTGTTATCAAAGATTACAGTTTTTCCGGTTACTTTGTTATGCTGGCACTAATAGCTTACGCATCAAATAAAATGCAAGTTCTCTCCTCTCCTCTCCTCTCCTCTCCTCTCCTCTCCTCTCCTCT